>PNEQ01134401.1:0-21756 GCA_003012365.1 Medauroidea extradentata | reverse complement strand
GTTCCCTTTCTAACAAAAATTTGCCTCACTCATTTGAACATTTCTCTTACATCAGACATCATTTCTCTTTCTTCAGACAAAATTTCCCTACAGTGAATGAAAACTGGTTTTTAAACATAGGAATATTTTTCTGTTCATTTCTAACTAAAATTAGCTTTGTGTCTGAAAATATTATGTAGGTAGCAATAAATAGTGTTAAGGGCTACATACATTCTGTACTGCTAATCATTTTGATAACAATATAAATTACTTTATTTATCTATTAGAAACATAACCTAAAAAAATTTTTCAATTATTTTTGTGCTATGTATATTGTTTACTTGCAAGGATTTATTCCAAACCTTTATAAAAATAAAACCATTAGGGTTTTAACCCGCTAATGAGAATTTTGTCTCTGGGGCTAAAATATGAATGGGTGATCAATCTCACCCCTCTCAACAAATTCATTTACGTAGCTTGAAAGAGTTATTGCAGATGTCTGAAATTTCAGAAATATTTCCTCAAAGGATGGTACAATGACATGCAGTTACCAGAAAAATTTTACGGAAAGTATATTTTTATGCAGTTCTGGATTTTTTTAACTTTCACATATTTCGAGAAAAAATACTCTCCATAAAATGATCTCATAAATTGCAAAACATTTCCATTACATTTCTCTTTATAGTTTTAAAATATAGCCAATCAATCATTACAACTTGTATATGCTCTACAAACATTGAATTATTGCGCTAAGACTACACAATAAATATAATAACTTAAAAAACGTGGACGATCAATCTCACCCCTTAAGATCAATCTCACCCCAGTTTACGGTACTTATAGTTTCTGGAAAAGTAGCCTATTTGTCAATCACAATATCCTTGTAAAAATACATTGGTTCTGGAAGAACAGCCCTTGTCACATTTATTTCTGGTAAAACAGCCCTTGTCATGTGACGTGGGCTATTTTGCCAGTAAAGTTGGCAACATGTGTAAACATTATTATTGCAGGGTGGTTGTCAGTTGTAAACATGTCTGTGACTGATGCGCATGGTGATATTTTTAAGCCTAAATGACGTAACATCTGTGCTTTTCCATTACTTGCACAACAAAGGTGATGACCTGAAAGATAACCTAGTGTTAATATCAGATGGTTGCTCAGGACAAAATAAAAACTATGTTATGGTGCATTTCCTATACATGTTGGTTCATTGTTTCAAAATGTTTTAACGTATTAACTATATTTTTCCAATACGAGGCCACTCCTATCTACCCAACGACCAAGATTTTTCCATCATAGAAAAAAAGAAGAGAGCTACCATTGAAACTCCACAAGAATGGGATAGCCCACTACGATCATGCCGATCAAAGCCAAGTCCATTCAATTTTGTGAATGTCGACCAGAGTGACTTGTGTAACATCAAGGAAGAAGTTCAACCATTCTTTTTGAAAAACCTTCGACCAGCAGTGAAGCTGAAACCTGCCAGGATGTTCAGAATAACACAAGAACATCAGTTTCTAGAAATAAGAGACAGTTACAATGGTCCATGGAGGTCTTGCATGATAAGAAACCAAAGCAAACCACCAGCAGAACTTCTTTTCCAGAATTTTTACCCAGGTCCTCTTCCTTTGAACAGCGGAAAGCGTAAAGATCTGAAAAACCTGTATAGTGTTTTGAAGCCAAACAGTGTCATGTTTTACTACTCCCTTGGTGATCCTGAGCTGGACACTGCTGGTGTGGGTAATGAAGTTGAGCTGGACATGTCAGACAACAGCAGTGGTGGTGAAGATTAGGGTAAAGTTGTTTGTATGAGCATTCTTTAGAAAAAAAGTCTAGAAAATACATTTTTAATGATTGTACTGGTGGTTAACATCGTGATGGTTATTTTCTAAGTGAATGTTAGCTGTGTCAGACTACAGTAGTGAAAAGAAATATTAAGTAAAGGTACACTGTGATTTGTTTGTACGAGTATTAATTAGAAAAAGAAAGTAGAAAATATGTTTTGAATAATTTGTATCGGTTTGTAACACAGTTGTGATTATTTTTCAAGTGAACATTTGCTGTACATGTCAGGCAACAGCAAGCAAAGTTTAGGTTACAGTGTGTTGTGTGTATGAGTGTTCATTTGAAATACTATGTAAAATATGTTTTTCATATTATGTGCTGGTTAATGCCTTGATGAATACTTTTAATACATGTGTTTTTTGGTATTAGTCTATAAAGAACAATGCAATAAAGCTGAACTAGCATTTTTACCACATTCGATTTGTTGATGATTTAGACGATTCTACGAAAACTACCCTTGTCAGTGCTGACGTCAACGTTTCCCCACGTAAACCCAGGAATATATGTCTGAAGGTTGTCATCATACCGTGGTGTGTTACTTATTTACTGTTATGAATATACTGTGTTGTTAGATGTCTTACTTCTAATTACAATAAGCTGGGATGTTTTTTCTTTCTCCTGAAAATTCATGTTTTTTGACATGGGTTCTTTTTCGTACCCCTTACAGTTCTTAACTGTTGTTTTCTTGAGGATGGTACAAACTCTCCACTGTCATCCTGAACTCTGCTCAAATAATCTGCTACACAATTTTCATTTGCTTAATATACTTCAGCTCCATATCGTAGTCTTGCAGTGCTAGTGCCCATCTTGTTAGACGACTGCCAAAGATCTTTCTCACTTTAATGCAAACCAAGGCCTGATGTACTGTAAGTAAATTAATTTTTTTTCCCCGCAATAAAGCTCTAAATTTTGACAATGCCCAGACAAATGCTAGTGCCTCCTGTTCGGTGACAGTGTAATTTATTTCAGCACCAGAAAGCATTCTACTGGCCATTGCCACAGATTTTTCCACTCCATCCTTGTCTTCTTGAGTCAATTGTGCGCCGAGCGCATAAGCCGAATCATCCGTGTACAGATAGTATGGTTTTCCATGTACTGGATGTTGAATGACTAGTTCTGAAAGAAACAGCTGTTTAACAGTTTCAAATGCCTAAGCTTGTTCAGGCATCCAGGTCCAATTTACATTTTTCTTGATAATTCAAAAAGAGGCACTGCTGCTCCTGCTAGTTTACTAGTATAATTACAATAGAATCCTACTATCCCAAGAAATGTTCGTAGTTGTTTTACATTTCTGGGTGTCGGAAACTCTAAAATAGCTTTCAGTTTGTCTGTTGATATTTTTATGCCTTCAGGAGTTAAGATATGACCCAAGAACAGGACTTCTTGTCGACAAGACAGTGATTTTCCTAATTTGATTGTCATGCCTGCATCTCGTAATTTAGTTATGACTATGTTTAAGTGTCTTAAGTGTTCTTCGTAAGATTTCGATGTGACTGAAATATCATCGACATATGCTCGTGCAAAATCCGAACACTCTTCTCTCAGTGTGAAACTTATACAGCGAGTGAATTCAGCTACAGCATTGCACATGCAGAACGGCATAACTTGAAAGCAATATTGATGGTTGTTGAACAAGAATGCCATATACTGTTTGCTGTCTTCGTCTAGTGGGTACCTGCCAATATCCGGCTGTAAGATCAAGAGAACTTATATACTTGACACCTGAGTAAAGCCTCAAAATGTCGACAATTCTTTTGGGTACCTCTTTGTCCAGGACAGTGATTTAGTTGATTGCTCTGCCATCCAAACATAACCTCATTGAGCCATCCTTTTTGCTTACACAAACCATTGGATTGCTACAAGGGCTAGATGTAAGTTTTACAACATTCCAATCTAGCATGAGCTTTAAATAATTCTCTGCTTCTTGGTAAAATTTTTAGGTATTGGGCAAGATTTTTTTTGAATGGTTCTGGTTCTCGTACTCTTATGGTGGCAGTATACAGTTTATTCAACCCTGGTTTGTCTGAAAATGTTTTTCGGTGAAACATTAGTAAATTACTGAGGCAGGTTTGTTGTGATGCAGTCAATGCTGAAACTTGTGAAGTAGCCTGCAAAATATCCTCAGTTGTAGAGACAAAACTGTGGCTTATTTGGACTAACTGTATTTATGCCTGTTGTTGTTACTAAACCTACAAAACCCTCTGTATGTAGCCAATTTTTAGGTTGCGTAGATATATCACAATGGGTTCCTGAAGTTACTAACCAACCACCAAAATTAAGATTAATATTGTATTTTGACATGAAATCAACACCTAATAATATAAGATGTTTCGCTAGTCCCTTAACGATAAGAACAGAAGCTTCCTTTTCTTCACCAAGTCCATTTATCCTTACTACAGTCTGCCTGGTAATAGATGGGCTATACCTTGATGTAACTACCATTATATTTATTCTAAGGACAGGTAACATAGGTACTTTAAATCCTTGCTCATGTAGCTCTTCTAATGTATGTTCAGCAATGCAACTAACTTCTGCTCCGCTATCTAGAAGAACAGGCAGCTTCATTCCTTCTACTTGCAACTCAAGGCATGGTGTTTCTTGAGATGCTTGAGGTTCATTTGCAGATTTGCTTAACAGAAACTCACACTCACTTTCGCTTAACAAAAGGGTAGCAATACTACAAAACTGACAATTAAAATCTTTGAAATTTTGACATTTTAGCAAATTATTACAATCACAATTGTTATCTATTTTCGTGATAATCATGCAAGTCTCCCTCGGTACTGACAAGTGAACTGGAGGCTGGAGACTGCTGTCGCCAGTTCTTAGCAGTTTTAACTGTTGACTAGTACCTGCAGCATAAGTGACTGCATTGGCATTACTATTTTGATAGGTTTCGTCGGAAACATACAAGGGTGCGGAAGGGTTAAGTGGCTCCTATCGCGCGAAATACCCTGCATTTTTTGTTGTCTTGTTAATGGTATTGATCATATCTTGACTATTGTTAGTTGGTAAAGGTTGATTTGGTATTCGTCTTTGGTTTTCAGGACTTCCTCTACGACTGTTTGGCCGTGTTTCTTCATCTTTTTGAAGTGGAGGGGGTTCGTCTTCCTGCTGTTCTTTCCGGTCATATCCAGGATCATATCTGTAGTGACATTTCGACCTATATATTGAGCCTCGGAAGTAGTTCCTGTAGCCACGGTGATGTCTGTGATTCCGTCGGGAATCTGGCTCATATCTTCCTATAGTGTTAACGTGTGGCGAACGTGGAATGTTTCCTTGTTCCCGATTGTGCCAGTTACCTTGGTAGTTAGGCCGGTCTCGTGAAAAACTGTTTTTTAACTTCAACTGTCTACCCTACTGATCTACTTACAACAATTGGTCACGAAATTCTGTCAAAGGCATGTTCAATTTACCTACCCAGTACATCTGGTAATTGAGTGGCAATTGAGACACTATAGGTCATTCGGGATAAAGTGAGCACTAAAAATTTAACCTTTGAAAAATATCACTAGCCGTTGCTGCATACAATTCTACATTAACTCTAGTCGCTTTATTGCTTGTATGGTTGGCAGCGAAATTACGCAATATAGTTCCGTGTATTTTCTTATTTAAATACAACAAAATTGGGATAAAAGCAACCGAAATCGACATTATTGTATTTTATATAATTAATGTAGTTTATTTTAAACAAACTGTATGTATTTATACTGACTGTACAATTTATCTTAGACACGCAACCATCAAGTGACGTGTCCGAAGAGGTTAGAAATTTCCCATCGTTAGTCGTCACGAGCGCAAATATATGAAATGGCTGAAAATAGAACTTAAGCAGGGCTTTTTTGAGTGCTCACTTTATTCCGAACCGCCTATATCATGGATAGAAATTCAGATTCTGACATAGGCTGTTGGAGATGCCTACTCCGCTCATACATTACACTCAGATGTTTGTCGATTGATATGCTACCTTTCGGATCGTACCTTGTAGAGTGTAGCTTAGACCTGAGTTTTCCCTGAACATTTAAACTCCAGAACTGTTGTGTGAACTTTTCCTCAAAGTCCATGAAAGTGCTAGTAGAAAGTCTCTCAATATCCCACCAGTGTAACGCGGTGCCCTTTAAAGCTATTCCTATGCATTTAAGCTTTTCTTGTTCTGTCAAATTGAAGGTCAAAACATGTTCTGTTAGTTTTTGCAAAAACGCCATGGAATTTTCTAGCTCTTTATTAAAAATAGATGAAATTTCTCTTGTCCAGTGCCGCATTGGATGTTGAAACATAGCAGCTGGTTGAAGTACAGGTAACACACATGCTGATAATGGTGTTGGGTTCTGAGCATCTGTTACTTTAGCCTGGGGTGTGTCTGTGTTATTAGGCAAAATGTTAACATCTATCATTTATATACTACCCTGTTCTGATAACTCATTACCTGCTGGGTGGGCACTCTCAGACAGAATTTGACGGGTCACGTCAGTTATTTCATTGCGCAATTTAGACGTGGCATCTGCGACTTGTTTCGTGACATCTTCACGTAATGTGACTTGTGTACGTTTTATTTCTGTCACCGTTACTATAACCTGCTCAACTTCAGCTTGCATTTCCCTGCAATTCAGTGCTTGTTCTTTAATGTGTGATTCCATTTCTGTAAACCTAGCATTACTGCTGTGTGTGAGATTTTCCATAGCTGTAACTACTTGTGTAGTTTCTGCTTCTACTGAACTTATTCTCTTATTAAGCAAGGTACTAATACTGTATGGTCGAGTGATGTTTTCATATTCTGTCTTAAGATAAGAATTCTCACCCTGTACAGAATTAAATCCGGTATTTACTCCATTTTGAACTGTGTCTATGATGGCTCGAGTCGTATTCAATTCAGTTTTAAGAGTGTTAATATCAGCCGATAGGTCATACCAGACACTCTTAATATCTGCAGATAATGTGTTCTGAACTGTGTTCAATTGTGAGGTTATAGACCTAACATTTCCCGTAAGGATTTTCATCATTGTCGCCAATGATTCGTCAGTAGTAGAAACAGCAGATGTGTTCTCACTGTGTTCCGAGACATCACTCCCAGATTGTGATCGAACTGGAGTATCTATTTTATCATTTTCTTTAGCATGCATTCCCTCTCTTTTGCTTGCTCGCGTGAAGTATGGCCGGTTTTCGTCGTCTGTTGTGATATATGATAATACGTGAAATAGTACTTGCACTTACCTACCTTATTTTTTCTTTCTTTCTTTCAGCAATATTTTATGCTTCTTTAAATTTGTTGTCCCAGTTATAACAACTGTTAGGTGTATGTGTTAACATTTTCGCAACAACTAATAAGTACCTTGTATTATTTTTATTTTATTCTAATTGATATCGGGGCCCTAAGTTGACCGCCACTCTCGCTGTGACGTCTTTTAATTTTAATTAAAGTTAATGTTGTTTGTCTGCTAACTCAGTATCTGTTGACGTAACAAGCGATCAGTCCTTAAATCACCAGATGATAAAGAAAGGAGCAATAAAATTCAGTGTGCAGTACTGGAACATAGTCCACAGTCACTTCGGCTTGTCACGGATGTTACATTCTACTCATTTGAAGCATTAAAGATCAAAATGTAATAAAATCTTATCAATTGTAAAGCACATATAATAAGCCTTATTGTTATGTCAGCATTCTGGCACAATTTTGCTACCCTAAGAATCTCTGGTTTTGAAATACTAGGATTAAATGTATGTCACGGATGTTACGTAATTTGTGAACTCACCTGAAAGGTCACTAAACAAGCAAAAAATTAAGGTCTCTGACCAAAGCCAAGGCTTTGTTTAGTATGTAGGTTAAATGCACACAAAATTAAATTAAAGAAATCACAAATAAATTTTTAAACTGGTACTTGCAAACACATTAAAAAAATTCTGTTAAATTGTCACAGATATTACCATTATTTTGTCACGAATGTTACAAATGGCATAACACACTTTTTTTTTTGCATTTATAATGGTAATAAATAATTAAATTTACGTCCTACTTTAAAATAATACAGTCACAGTTCAACAAACCAGAATTTTAATATTTTAATGCAAAAAATTATAACAAAAATTTTGTCGAGACATCTGGAATGTCATGCTATAAAAATAATAAAGCTTGACTATGCTAACATTTCTGGTTGCAAAATATAACTGAAGACTGTACTATTAGAGTTTTAAAATGCAGCCAATAAAATAAAAAACCAAGCATTTATATCAATGTCAAATTCGTACACTTCTCTTGATCCAACTGTCTTCAGTGCTGGTGTTGGCAAAATACATTTAACTTAATTGAAATTTATTATTTTTTCATCCTCCGTAGACACTGTAAATGTTTTTTTACTGTTTTCAAACTGTTTTAGAAAAATCACGCTTACATCACCTGATTCTTCTGTAATGCTAGTCTGACATACTACAACATACTTGTGTTTCATTTGGGCTTTACCTTTACCGATAATGGCAACTTCAACAAATGAACTGCATGGATCTTACTTTGGACTGCTGCCTCTGTTGGAGAGGCTCGTTTAGAGGATGTAATTTTACTGCAAGTAGACTGAAGTGGCATCATGACATCTAAGTTTGACTCTGAAACAACATTTCTTGATGTGGTGGAATTTTCTGATTCCTGGTATTTTATTTACTTTTTCCCACCTTTTATTTAGGATACTGCTTATGTCGTCTACTTCTTCCTTGTTGACATACAAAACTTGTGTTGATTTACAGTGATCCTTTGCAATACGAAAAAAATCTTGTTCACACCGAGTAGAAACCTCTCTTAGCTTTCACTGCTGTCCATACCATACGCTTGAGATTTCCACCTATTGCATCAACAGCCCCCTTTCCATGGCCTGCAACAAAGTGGTTCCATTGGACAGAGTCGACGTTTAAATAATCTGTTAAGTGACACACATTAAAAACTGTATATTTGCTCTTGAATTGTGACGAACAATTATCAGAAAAGATGTGTGAGTTAGCACACCAGGATTTTCACTCTAAAAGTTGTTGACTATTCGCTGAAGGAAAACGCAAGCAGACTGCTTTGAATGGCTGACATCGTCACTGATCACTGCGTAAGAATATGTCACCTCACTGAACCACAAGCAACAAGTAAAAATTGTGACTTGAGAATGATGCCAGTGAGCAGATTGAGCTTTGTCTTGAGAGATGAGGCTGTAATTTTCAGCAAAATCTACCTGCATTACAGCTTCACCATGCCTTAAATTTTGCATCAGTTCATCAAAATACCTTGCTTGCTGGTTTTGAAGGAAGACGTTTTCTTTGATCTTTGGCAGCAATTCATTTAACTCACTTATTATTGTACTTAATCTTGAGGTTTTCTCTTGTACATTAATCTCTCCATCAGCTTTCACCCACCTTTTCCATTTTACATTCTCTGAAAGGTCACAACTGGGTTTGAGGAAGTCCTGTTCAGGGTCATTCCATGTCAAATCAAACAATGAAAAATTAATTTTGAAACTTCATGTCACAGATTTATATGATGTTTTGTATATTAGTTATACCATCTTAATATATTATAAGTATGCTTATTTTAATTATTTTCCTTAGATAGTTTTTTTATACAAAATTTTTTAATATAGCAGATATAGCCAATTTTGGTCACATTTTGCATCACACAAAAGCTTGTAGTTTCACAACCAATGGTCCTAGAAGGCTGTTTGGGAGCTCATTTTAAAGCTAATTGAATGGGATTTAATTTGATGTATGACATGACTAGGTTCAGAAAAAAAGTTATTTTAATTAATTTTTAAATTTAGAATTTTGAAAATTTAAGCAACGCCATCTTCCAATGTATTTTTAAAAATATAAGTAATTTCGACATATATTGGTAATATATCTGCCAAATTTCAAGTTGGAGAAACGATGGGATTATTAGAAAATAAAAGTTTGAAATTTAGTAGAACTAAAGAAATGTAAAGAAAAGTAGCGTGATTTTTTTAACTTTAAATGTTGACATACAAGTATTAAATACTATGAGAACAGACAGTGGAGTACTAACTTATCATTAATAAATTGTTATCTAAGTTATACCTAGCATTTGTCCTGTGTCTCATCCACTGTTTCATCTGGTGTTCTTCAATCAAAACTTTTTTTTTTCAACAAAGTACACAATCTCGCTGAATGTAACCTAAGTTGTTATTCACAAAAAATATTTAATTGTTTTGGGAAAAAAAAATCACCACAGTCTGTCTATTATTCACAGTAGTCACGTAGGTTGAGGCATACCTCTAAAGAACATGTTTAAGCAGGCGTGATTGTGATGACTCTGCCATCTCTTCTTTGGAAAGTGTGTAAGTTCTTCTATTTGCTGTACAAGGTTCAACCTTTATAAGAAGATCTTCAATTCTAACATCTAGTATATCTAATCTTGGTGTTGGATAAAAAAAAATGAAGCAGCTGGTCCTTTGGGATGTAAAAAACTAACTTTAACTTCATTATTCTCATGATTTTTTGCCAATATACATGCAAGCCACCAAAAGTTATCATATTTGACGGTAACAAACCCTGATTCTACTTCTTCCAATATCTGTGATACACCTGTTGATACAGGACCTTCTATTTTACTCTCCATACTCAAAGAATACAGCTTGGATTCCATTTGTGATTCAGAGATAGGTATTATAGCATGGATTTTGTGTGTTCCTTTGACAAATCTTTTTTTGTTTTCGTTATGTTCATCAGTGGTGCAGTACTTAAATTTTATTCCTGAAATGTTTGTTCTTGCAAAATCATACGCCTGAAGTGGTGTCATGGTTTGTTCATTATATGGTCTCTGTAAACTGGCTTAGTTGCAAGTCTTTTCACTGTGCCGCCAAGACCATCACAAGCACTTTTCCCATGTGATGTGGCAAAGAAATGCCACTCAGTTTGGATTCCAAAATCTTTTCTGTGTAAACAAAGATTTAAAAAATT
This sequence comes from Medauroidea extradentata, assembly GCA_003012365.1. Taxonomy (NCBI): domain Eukaryota; kingdom Metazoa; phylum Arthropoda; class Insecta; order Phasmatodea; family Phasmatidae; genus Medauroidea; species Medauroidea extradentata. The sequence goes on along the minus strand of PNEQ01134401.1, from coordinate 10,992 downwards.
CTTTTTATTCTTATATTGATCTGCACGGCCATCGGAGAAGTAAATAATTTTTTTCAAATCAACAATAGTTTCTTTTAGCACAGCTATCAGATTTGTTTGGAAAAGGTTGAATGCTGCAGTGTTGTGGATCAGGCATTCAGAAATGATGACATAATTTAGATGTTTAACTTCACCATTATCTTTGTAGTAAACTATAAAGGGATGGAGTGTTGCTTGGCTATTAGTCCAATGGTAAGACTGCACTTCATCCTGTAGCACAAAAGAATAATTTTCAGCGAAGTCACATGTAACAAGGACTTCTCCTTCTTTCAAGTTTGATTTACTTTCGTTATAAAACTCCTTCTGCATAAGAGAGATGAAAGAGTGGGTTTTAATTTTCAACAAGGCTGCAATGAATTCTTCTATAAATTCATCTTTATCTTTGATGAGTGTCTCTAATGTGCATCTATCTACAGACAACCACTTCTTGTATGTTTCTTGATCAACCATTTCATCTTCAAACTTCTGAATCAATAAATCTTTTAATTTTGCTGTTCCTGGGCATTGTTTGCAAATATTGATATAACAATCAGGTGATGGAGGATTACACATGATTTTGTACAAGCAGTTGTGGTAATTTTGTAATGCTCCTTCATCTCCATATAATACAAAGTTGTTCATTTTGGATGCATTCATCATCAACTTGACGTTTTGGTGAATAACGCAGACACAAATGGTATGGGTTCCACTCTTCCCCGCTAAAATGCAATTTTGTGGTCTCAGTTCCTAAAATTTGGAAAATCCAATACAGTGTGTTGGTATTCCCCTTTAAACATATGATAGATTTCATTAAGATTTGTCAAAATCAGCCGCTTTTGCATGTGAGTTTTTTGTTCTCCATCCCTGGGAACTTTGACAACATCTTTCTTGCCAGGCATCATCCTGCTGACATCTTCTCTGTTATAAAAATCAATGACAAGCTTAACTGTTTCTGCATTTAATGTTTTCCCTGGCCTAGGGTTGGGGCTAGAGAGAACACCATTTTCTTTCACTAATTTTTTCACTGCTCTAGCCATATAATCAATAACTCCAAATTCATTAACAATTCTTTTTCAACTCCAGCTTTGAGGTAATACTGACAGAAGAATAATTTTCTCGCTTCTACTAGTGAGTTGAGAATGCTTTAGTTTTAATTGACCAATAATTTCCGATTCATCCTTTTCAATTTGTGATTTTTATGTATCACACTCTGTTGGAGTCCCAATAAATGTCTTCTCAAATGTTGCTTTAACTCGTTCAAGTTTTTGTTTAGTGTAAGACTGAGGTTTATGTCGTTGTTTCTTGATCAGCGATTCTCCAACTAGCTCCAATGATTTATTTAACTCCAATGATGAATCAGTATCTATATAATTAGAGTCATGTTTGCTACTCTCTGACATTACAATATCTTCATTACAGCTGTCATGGTTTGTTTATAATGTTTTTTATACTGTTTGTTAAGTTTTATTCTACACCCATCACAAATTTTCATTCCTTCCACATCATCTTCACATCCTAAGGAACACATCCAATTAGTTACATTTCTTAGCTTACCTGATTGACTGTGTCCTTTCTGTTTGAAAGGATTACAACACTTCAATGAAAAAAATACCCAATCTGTTTTTTTATCTTGATTAGTCATAGTGAAATAAACACCGACACAGACTGCAACCAGTCAATCTAACATAACCTAGACAGTACTGAAAGTGAATTGAACAAATTTATAGACTCTTAGCAGAGTTTTTAAAGTAACAATAACTTAAATATCGTTCTTCAAGACCATAACTTGATTGGTTCAGTTTAATCAGTGTGCTGACTCAGTTTTTTTTAATCTTCAACAATGCATAAACTGAAGTAAGATGTCATAAACAAATATGTACTTACAAGTAATAAAAACTAACGTAATCAAATCTCCATGGATATCAAAACACATAGAAGTATTGATGTGGAGTAACATGAAAAGAAGAAAGAAAGTATAACAAGGAAATAGGAACTCTGCCTGTTGATAGCCCTTCCAACTGTCCACACATGTATTATGTCATCATCTACATAACTTTTAATTTTTTTTCTTATGATCCTATCATTTCTCCACCCTGAAATTTGGCACGTACCTTACTTACATATGTCAAAATAACATACAAATTTTAAAATAAATTCGATGATGATTTTTTTTAAATTTTCAAAATTAAAAAAAAAAAATAAAATTACTTTTTTCTAAACATTGTCATGTGACATATCAAATAAAAGCCCATTCAATGAGCTTTAAAATGACCTCCCAAACAGCCTTCTAGGACCATTGGTTGCGAATCTACAAGCTTTTGTGTGATAAATGTGACAAAAATAGGCTATATCTGCTATTTTAAAAAAATTTTTATAAAAAAACTATCTAAGAAAAATGCATATTTATAATATATTAAGATGGTATAACTAATATACAAAAAATCATGTAAATTTGAGATGTAACGGTTAAAGCCTCTGGTTGATTTCGACCCTTCGTCATACAAATCTCAGAGTCAAAATCGCAACACATTTGCTCGAGAAGTGCCTTGGATGAATTTTTCCCATTACTTGACATTTTACCTTCAACTATAAAAATGGATTCACTGCCTCAATTAAAAAACCAAAATTTGCTTGTTTAACACACACATACATTGTGGGAGGTTTTATTCACTGGCCTAATATGCTTCGGTCGGAGTTCATAAAACTTGGAAAGAGACCCTTTTTTGTTTGGATATTTTTGTGTGAAAAGTTGATAAGCTTCTGCTACAGTCATGATGAGAAAACGCTTCTGTTTCTTTTCTTTCTTGCCTGTCGCTGCGTCTGTTACAGTCACACAATCCCTCTTCCCTGGGGCTTGCCAACTAATATCATTTGATTCATAAAACTCTTGAATTTCTTGCAAATCCTCCTTTGGATATGAGCGAGGTCCCGGCATAGCTAGTTTCTTAACAATGAAATCAGATTGATTATCAAAAGTATCTTTCACTAGCTGCCTGACAATGGCCTTCTTCTTTAATGGACTGAAAGGTAAATTTCGTTTTACCTTGTGTACTGCTTTCCGAAGTGTATTTGTTGAAGAATACGATCCTAGCACTGTTTCTGTAGAACTGTGTTTATTCAAGCCTTCAGTTTTTCTCTTCCTCCATGCCTGAACTCTGAGCCTAGTCTTTTCTCTATTAAGTTTTTTCATTGTGTAGTGTAATATCAGGTAGAGTAGAGAATAGTGTATGCTATTAGCGTCAGCTGAGGTATGTAGCTAAAAGTGAGTTGCAGATGACGTAACTTACAGGCACTTACCATAGGAACTTACTGTATCAGCTGGCCCTCAGAAACCAAAACACTATCTATTCTACACCACTACATAAACCTTTGTTTAGAGACCATAAATAATAGCATAGCAGTATGGAGGTACTTAAAGACATTTTAATAGACATAAAAAAATGTACTTACTAGAATAAAAAATAATAATATACCACTAGAAACATTATTTTGTTGAAATAAATACTCTTTGGATTGCCAGATGTGTTCAAATTAAAATACTACTAAATTTTACTATTCTTGATAGCCAGCCTTTAAAAAAAAACATAATGTCTTTAAATTTGAAATAAATGTTTTTGCAGCCTTTGGAGAGATGAGTTCTTTAAAATACAGGTTCGCCATGGGTATAATATGCTGTAGTTTTTTGTTTTATTTTATTTGAACTATTATGTTTTGGTCTCTAGAAAAATTACTAAAATGCTCAGTATAAATACTAAAAATGAAGAATTAGCTGAGATATAAATTTAAGTAGCCTGCTGACATTTCAGTGTCCTCGAAGTTCCCGACGTAATTATGTACTCTAGTACACATGACTTCAACTTCACTGTAGCCGAAGCAATCTTCCCTTATGACCATCGCGTCGGTGCGAACTCAAGTCCATTGGCACCATCCTTATCTGTTCGCGGGCGTCTAAAATATTGCATATTTCCGCCTATACCGCGTCCAGACCCTCTTCTTTTCTTCAAGAGCTTCGTCCATAGGCCCGTCTTCACCCTAAAGGCGATCTGGACGTTAAAACGCACTCGGCAATTATAATATTTAAAATTCCTTAGGCGTGCGTGGACTCCCCACGTACACTTACCTATGCCGGAAAAGCAAAAGTCCTAGCACCCATGCTACATGTGTTATTATTGCTTGTAAAAAACTATCTAAATTAAAATTAACGAATCAGAAAAATTAGTTTTCAATAAATAATGCTGCTTGCGTCGCTGCAACCATGGCAACCTGCGAGATACCATAGAGTACACCGTAATAAGGTCTGGCTTGAAAAATGTAAACAGATGTTTGTAAAAATTATTAACATAGAAGTATTCACAATTTAAAAAAAAACTTATTAATTAAATATTTGTTAACCTTAAATCATGGCTCCAAAATAATGAACCTATTAACAATAACAATTAGTGGCAAAAATTACTTTGACAAAATAAGAAAATACTTTAAAATAAATATTACATAAATATCAGGCAGTAGCACACGTTACATAAAAGCCCCCTTAGATTTTGAAAGTCATCATTGTTACCTTGGGCTTGAAAAATCTATCTGAAAACAAAATTTAACGGGTGCTGCAAATAACCCTTGAAAAACATGACTTCATTTAACACAATACAAGTTCATTAAATACATTGACAATCATACAAGAAATAAACATTTACAATTTCAGTACTGGGTTTACTGACGATCCTTTGAGAAATGATACTCTCGATTCTTACAGCTGCTCGACGTAATTCGACCTCTCGAAAATTAGTTTTCAATAAATAATGCTGCTTGCGTCGCTGCAACCATGACAACCTGCGAGTTACCATAGAGTACACCGTAATAAGGTCTGGCTTGAAAAATGTAAACAGATGTTTGTAAAAATTATTAACATAGAAGTATTCACAATTAAAAAAAAAAACTTATTAAATAGTTGTTAACCTTAAATCATGGCTCCAAAATAATAAACCTATTAACAATAACAATTAGTGGCAAAAATTACTTTGACAAAATAAGAAAATACATTAAAATAAATATTACATAAATATCAGGCAGTAGCACACGTTACAATTGTTTAATTCTTCTCCAAGTTTTCTTTTTCTGTTTTCCTATTGAGCCAGTTTCTCTCCCTATCCTTTTGGTGGTACTCTGCCAACTTATCTGCATCTTCTTTCAGTTTTGCTCTAAGTTTAGCCATTCGCTGGGCTGAGGTGGTGGGTGCCATGATCTGTAACAATTACCACATTTTACTTGTACCGGATTAAAAATATTTAACTGCAACCTATTTCATTCCCTTCTATTTTCTGCCATAGCTAAAAGTACATATAATGTAGGCAAAGTAAATAAATATTTTTTGTATATTTTGATTTCTATAGGCGAAGGTCAATGTTTACTTTAGTACAAGTTTAATTGAACAAACAAAAACATCCTGCTTGATTATCCATAATCCTTTTTACTTCACTTTCTCAAAAACTTATTATGGAGCCATTTAGAAGTCTAATCTTAAAGTTTGTTATTCAAAGGTCATTGACTAGATACCATTATAGGTTATGATTACAAATAAACTTTATATGCACATTAGATAAAACATGGATGGTGTAACATCCATGACACGTAACATCCATGACAACTATTTTTCAAAAACTATTACAAATATAAAAACTTTGTGATAGTAGGAAGTTAGTGTATGGTTAAGTTGTCACTTCACCATCATTTTGCAAAGAAAACTATAAATACACAAGTTATAACAAAACATTTTGGTATTTACTGTCACGGATGTTACATTTGCACATAGCTACAATTTATAACAAATATATAATTTGTTTACTTACCTTAAACGATGAATTTGACAGAATATGAGAGACAAAATGTAACCACAACTTTACATCCACAGAAATTGGAGGGAAACAAAAGCAAATTGGGTACGGAGGTGCCAACTTATTGCCAAAAAAATTGCAATTAGTAGGGTTATGAGAAACCTAATTAAAAGAGAACTTGCTAAGCACATGGTGAGTAAAATTAACACTGAAAAATACAGGATTAATTAAATTTGGTGTTTTCTGTATCTGTTTCACTGCAAATAAAGGTTGGTGAAGGATAATATTTTTCTTACTTTTTCTCTTTCAAGCCGGAATGGCTGTCCAAGGTTATTAAATATTAAATGTGATTGTGGGACCAGAGCATAAAAATGAACTAACTGTACCAAACTTATGTATAGGTTTCCAGAAAAGACAATTAAAGTACTGATTTAGTTATTAACTGAATTAGTTTTAAAGATGTATATAATCAGTGTCACACTGTAAATAGATTCTCTAATATCACCAGGGCCGGATCTTGGGGTTTGTAGATCATGTTTATGTCCTATTAGTTGCTGCAATCATTACTGAAAATTAATGTCCAAAACAGTCACAATATACCTGACTTTGACTTCTTGGTTACGCTTATGATGATAATATTGGTACAGCAAACATGATGAGGTTGCTGGGAGGAATACTAAATAATTAACAACAGCAAAACTTCAAATCATCACCATTTCTTACATAACTGAGGTATATTTGCCATCTTGTTTACAAATCATAGAGAAAAACCTTCATTTAACAGTTCAAACGCAGATAGTAAATACATACTCAGTTATTCATAGAAGTTACATAATTTCACAAAGCTTAATTTAAAGTGGCTTGTGGCCATGAAAAATTTCATATACCGTATTTCAAAAATTAAAAAAAGAAACAAAACATTTAACTTTTTAATGAAAGTAAATGATTAAGGATGAGAAAATATTAAAATAAACAAAATTAAACAGTCAGGACTTCAAGCTGTGACATTACAGAAACAAAAATTTTACTGAGATACATTCTATAGTCAAAAAGCAAGCAATTATAACTGTTGACATACCTTAGTTTACAGCAATATCCGCAGTCAGACTTCTGACGTTGTTGCAGTGAGCCAAGTAACCAACAACGTATGGAAGTGCCTTACTTTCCTCTTGAGTAGTGTTTAATTAAATAATCATTTGACTTGTCGGCCAAACTTTCATCACGGACACGCACACTAACTGGTAGAGAAAATTCACATCCTAACAACAGTAGGACAAAGTCAATACTTGAAATTTGCAGGCATCAGGTTTTGATTAGCATGTCCAACACTTTGAATCCGTGAAAAAAAAAACCTTTCTAAACATCTTGATTCAAACGAGAAGTAAGAACACACTTCAGTGAATATTGAGCCTTCAAGAACTCAATTCACGAAGCGTATTTATTGTCACCAACAAACCTTTCAGAAATGGCATTAAGAACTTGTGTTTTAAAATTCTGAAACTTGTTATCTGATGTACCATTTCAAGGATTAATGCTGAGCTGTTTGTCAATGTGGAGGTCAAACGTGCCATGCCACAGTATTTTTAAATCTCTTACAAATTAGAGTTCATGACGTCAAAAAATTTGTCAACAGTTTCGAAAACATCCTGATTTATGGTTGATCTTGTTATTGTTCCAGAAGACGTGTAGCAGTATGATGTGGAAAACGTCACATATTTAACTTTCTGCCTTTGACATTTACGTGTGTTTCTGTCAATTTAGGTCACAACTTCCATTCACTGTCTTCTATTATGTCACATGTTGCTTGAGGATTACTTTTCCATTACTCATTTGTATTCCATGTCAACAAAGTTATTATTGAACAATTTAATGAGATGAGGAATGTCGCGAAAACCCACACCTATCTTTCCTCGTCTGATGGGTTTGGAAACGAAACATTTTCTGGAGTTATGTTTAAACTTTTCCACAGTCCTTGGTTTACTACCTCCAATATCACTCACTGAATTTCACATCAAATTCGTAAAATATTGGCTACTTCCATTTGGAAGCCAAACCTCTTGCCATTACAACTTGTGTATTTTTGCTAGAGCGTAAAATTTGATAGGATGTTTGGTCATAACAGTACCTTCCATCGACTTTCATTTAATCTAAGAAAGTACTGTCAGCCGTTCTGGGAACATCATCGAATCTGATATTGCAAAACAATTAACAGTTCTAAAATACCTGGAGAACATTTTACGTTCCTTGCCCATTTCCGGAGAGTCGATAAACCAGGTAGTGGGATACCTTTTTTTTTCTCAGATGTCAGATTTTCGTGAGATCGAGTGTAAAGTGATGGCGTTGGCTATATCTCCATCTTCCCACCACACTCGTCTCTTGTTCTTATTCAAAAGTCGTTCTATCTGCTTAGGAGTGAAAACATTTTCTAAGATCTTCTTTAGTTCATTTCTCACTGATCTCTTACACTGTTTATGAACAATCATCAGTGAAAGTAATTGAGATCTTAAATGCTCGTATTGCTTTTGTAATTTTTTTTGCTTTCTTTTCTGGTTTCAAGTTCGTTTTCCAGAGAAAGGATCCACAATTTAAGTTAAGTCCATTTCCTTTTGTTAACATGTGTCTTGTGTAAAACATTTATGCCTGGCTTTCTCAGCATTTTTATTGGAGCTTTCAGTTTGGGAGATTTCACTTTGAGTATTGCTATAGAGCAATTCCTGTGATCCAGTTTTATCAAAAGTAGACCGTGATCGTTTTAATGTGGGTGTACTTAATTCTTAAACAAGCTTTCATTTTACGGTTCTTGACTGAAGTTTCTCTCTTCTAGTAGATTAAACTACTTCTTTCCTATTTGGCAAATTAATTTTAGATACTGCAGCATGTTTAAGTAACATACGCCTTTTTTCACCTATTAATTCTGCATGCAAGTGTCTCTGGTAATCTTCATCGGTAAAATGTTCAGAACAAATTCTTACTGTTTTGTGATCGAATTTATCTTTCATACCACACACAAAACCCACCTCTTTAATAATAAATCATTATCTTTTGGAAATATAAAGTAACTCAAAAACTCACCTGTTTTTTCTTTATATATTTACAGTTTTGCACTGATCACACTGGCATTTTTTAAAACCATTACTCGAAAAATACAATATATTAAATAACATCACTTCAATGTTTTGTTAAACAAACTTAGTCTATCACAACAGTATTACTTTAATTTAAAATATATACAATTCACAGTAATTTTCCTCTGATGAACTCATTATGTTGATAAACAGCACGTAGAAAATAAGCGAAAGAATGACATGAATTTGTGAAATCGAGCTTACCAGGTTAGGACGGGCAGTAGCGCGTGCGAATCTCTTGAGCGGGGCAGGTGACTGCTACTCCTAGCAACGTCACAGGGCCGGCCGGTCAGGTACTGTTACTCCCAGCCCTCAAATTGGCTCTCCCTGACGCCAGCCACCCCCTTCATATTCTCTGGCACAGGCGCGGTTATAAGGAATGCACGCTGCTGGTAGGGGAACGGGGTGGGGAGAGGTTATAAGGGTTGTAGAGAAAGCGACTCGTAACTTCGCACCATACTACAGACAGTTTGAAACTCTTTGTTCCTACTCCTTGGGCGACAATGTAAGTCAGAACATGGTTGACGTAATAAGAGTATACAAATAGCTAATTATATGCGTGTGTGTTTTCATATGCATGCTCGATGCCACATAATTATATAATTCATAGTTTTACCTCAAGCTATATTCAGCTGACATTATATATTAAAGGATTAGTAACAAATATTCAATGTTATGGAACCATAACTTATTATTGCATTACAACTGTGAAATACTTTAACCAGGCCTGCCATTGTAACGGATTTTATCAGTTTTAGTGGATATTTAAAGGTTAAAACGGAATTGCGGATAATGCTAGACATTCATGGATATTTACAACACCTGTGTTGATTAATAAACACAATAATTAAAGACGTACATGAATGGATTAACGAGATTCCTCAATTTATTTTTAAGGTTTACTATGCACCTAGAAATCTTTTCATTTTTTTTTTTGGGAGAAAAAGTCACGGTTAGACAAGTAAATACAGGAAACATTTATGAATTATTTTACACTAATATATATCTTAAAGGGAACTTTTTTAAAACACCTCATAATGACCACATCCCATATTTTGGCCCCAAAAATTTGGTCAAAAAAATGTTTACGTGCAGAGCCATGATGCAAGCAAACTACATCACATTCAAGGCCGTAGATAAACTCGTGTAGATATATTCAACTTTCAACAATAAGTAGCCGGTTCACCACGTTCATAGTTTCTCTAAACTTCTTGTACAAATTTTTACAAATAGGAAAATGGGTGGAAAGTTTTACTGCTTTCTTACTGAACAGGTTAGAAAATAGTTCAGTCTGTAAAAACATTAATAGTAGATGGTTTACAGTATAACATCTCAGTTTTATAACAGTATTATAGAGTCAGGTGGGGCTAATGTGAAATGAAAAAGTAATCTTTTACCATAACTTTAAAAATTTTTATCCTGTGTGAACATAAAAAATACAGGGCACGTGACTCAGTGTTCTTGGTTAGCCTACGGTGGAAAAAAAATTTGTTATCAACCCATAATAAAGTAAAAAAATAAAAAGCATGTTTCATAATAGCCCCTTGCTTGGAGCTATTATGAAATGCTATAGGGGCTATTGTGAAATGCTGCTATAACTCTGGTTGTAAACACATCACCAGCTTGCGGGGCTAATATAAAACAGCCCAAGCCTATATGTTTTGTGTATCAAATTTGCAAAACAATCAGATGAGTAGTTTCTGAGCAAATAATTTAACACTTCAGAGACAAATCGTATCAATTTTATTGTTTTTCATAAAAGTGCTATAACATCTCAGGGAACAACCATACTTATTTCCAAATGAGTATTTATTTTGTTCAATGTATGTTTCACCCATAGCTAACATGTAACAATATATAAATTGATCCCCTAGCGGACAGAATAATATTTTTAAAGCTGAAAGCAAAGCATAAATCTTAAGTAGTATATAACTAAATACATTTTAAGGCCATAAATACTATTTAGGCATACTGTTTCTTGAAGAGGTGGATTAAACACATTTCAGGAGATAAATGATAGC
>PNEQ01134374.1:50430-75251 GCA_003012365.1 Medauroidea extradentata | reverse complement strand
GAATGCACTGTCCTATACATACTGAAGCCACGACTATTTGTCAACTAGCTGCTACTCAGTGGAACAACAGACAATAAACGAATAGACGAGGCTTGAATATGCATAGGACAATGGATTCTAGTATGCGGATAATTGAATCAGCGAAATCTTCCCGTCCCTAATTATAAGAGCGAAACTCGGCAAGCACTGGAATTTAAATAAGTGATTTCACACTCTTGCCAAGAAAGGCTAACAGCAAACGTTTTCCGTATACACTTAGGCCACTATTCCATGTTACTGCGCAGGTACGGTCAACTGTCGCGCCTGACCGCCTGGCGCGTACGGCCTGCTGGCGCGTAGGATTTTCTGACACGTACGAGGTATTGACGCTAATATTACTTAGGTAGTTTTCCTTCTAGATATAAGGCTTTGGCGTCAGAGGGGTGGGCCTAGCTTATTCAGTTATATTGGTCGAAATAATGAAGAAATACTTCCTTTCCTTCTGGAGTGAAAGACACATGCTATTCGCCAGCAAAAAATAAAGATGGAGAACCAGCTTCGTTTCTGTTGGCCACAGCAAATGCTAAGGCGTGGTTTAAAGGCATACGGTCAAGTGTCGATACGGTCGATCGCTGTACCACCTTTATTTTTCATCAACTTGTGACGTCTACTGTGTTTTCGCTGTCAAGATACTGTGAGGCGTTTAGCTGATCCAACCACCAGTCTGCACAGGAGAAAACGTTAGCTGCTCGACATCTCAACGTGAAGATTTTATACCATTTGAAGAATATTATTTTTGATATTTGCTCTTTATTAAATCCATGAAAATATGAATTTATATTTCCGATGTTAATTTTTGTAGATAAATAATGTTAATACTGGTATTTTCATGGCCTTTTCGTACGTGAATCACGTTTATTACAATTGAATATACGGATGCAGGTACACGTACTGAACGCTTTTGTCCGTATTATTAAATAATAAAGTCTAAAGGTCAGCACACCAATTCAGTGATTTGCCCCTCCTAGAGGTTAGACGAGGCTTGATATGTGTGTCTTGTCCACCCTAACGCATCATTCTTCTAGGAATCAGCCAAGCAAATATTATCACAGCCAGATTTACACTTAACGCATCAAATTTGTCAATTTTACCAAACACTTTTAATTCGTTAAAATGTATTGAAATTGTAAACCCAACCGAGCGTACTAAATTATGTTACATTTTAAACCAAATAGTCGTAGATTTTAAGATACGGTCGTATAAGAATAGGTCTGGGATTCGCCTGGAAACTTGACGCCCTTGTTGTTTGGCTGCAGTTCACCAAGTCACCGAGAGTGTTGTGCGTCTTTGGCGCTGAAGTCAGGGCGGTCGGACTCTAACCCCGCCCACTTCCCTCCCTCTTTTTTACAGTGATTTTCATTATAAAGCTTACCAATTTACCAAAAATGTATTTTTTTTATCAATTTATGAAATACTTCCTTCGCTCACAATCCTAAAGCATGGCTCCAGCAACCTTTACTTACTTTATCATGTAAATACTGGAAAATAGTGTTTGGAGTTTTATGCAGACCACCCTGATTGCAGCGCCAAGTCGCACAACACTCTCGGTAACTGTTGGAGAACTGCAGCCAATCAACAAAGGGGTCAAGCAAAATACATAGGTAGATAGGCGAGTGTCCAGACTTGTACTTCTACGACCGTAACTAAGAGGTATTTGCTTGGAAGAAGTACGTGGTTACCAATTCATTAGTTTATTGTTGCATCACAATTACAAGTAATAATTATCACTAGATGTTGGTAGATAAGAGATAATTGAGTGTGTGTGTATATATATATATATATATATATATATATATATATATATATATATATATGAAAGCTGACTGACTGACTGACATATCAAACTGCAGCCCAAACCACTGGACCTAGAACCGTGAAATTTTTTGTGGGTGTTCCCCTCAGGTCGTAGGCGAGCACTAAGGAGGGATTTTTCGAAATTCGACCTCTAAGGGGGTGAAAAGAGGTGAAATGTGTTTCCGAAGAAACGTCGATAGAGCTCTAACCCGACGGCCTATCATCGTGATTTTACTTTAATAGGACACTCGTAAAAATGCGTATTAGGCAATTTAAGGATTTTTCGGAGTTCAACATCTAAGGGGGTGAAAAGACCTTAAATGTGTTTCCAATCAACTATCGATATCTATCGAGCTCTTTGGGATTGAGAGTTGATATTCACTTCAAAATATTGCTTACGTAAATACCCAAAAAGAAGTTTTAGGTTTTTTTGAAATTCGACCCCCAGGCAGTAAAAAGGGGCAAAAGGTGTTTTTAATGAATCGTCTATATCTTTGAAACACAATTGGCTATCGTCGTGATTTTAACTTTAATTGGTTACTTTTACAAATGTCTGTGACAGGACTCAAATACGTTTAGAAATTCTTTATTTAAAGGGGTGAAAATACGTGAAATGTGTTTTCAATTATCCTTCCATATCTATCGAATCAATCGAGATATTGAAGTGATCTTTGCTTTAAATTGGTGCTTTTGTAAATATGCCAAGTACCATTTAAAATATATTTTCCGAATTCGACCCTAAACTGGTTAAAAAAGAGGTAATATATGTTTCGACTCACATTCGATATATATCGATCCTATAGATTTTTATATAGCGACGTTATTTTTGCTTGGGATTGATGCTTACTCAAATACCTAAAAAGTAATTTCAGGAATTTTTTAAATCCGCCACCTAAGGACGTGAAAAGGGGTGAAAAGTGGTGAAAAGCGTTTTCAATTAATCGTCGATATATCTTGAACCCAGCGGGCTAATGTTGTGTGTTTTACGTCCACGAGATACCAATAAAGTATTCTAAAACGTGATTCAAGGGTTTTTCAAAATTTACCCTCTTCGGAGGTGAAACGACCTTGAATGTGTTTTAGATGAATCCTCGATATCTATCGAACCCGTCGAGATATACAATTAATTTTTGCTTCAGGATGATGATTACAGAAATTATCACAAAATGGTTTTCAGATTTTTCGAAATTCGATTACTCAATACTGTGCAGGGGTGATATGTGTTTTTTTTTTTAGTGAATGATCGATTTTGATTCGACTGAACGGGCTAGCGATGTGATTTACACTTCAGTTGGATACTTATACAAATTTCTAAGATGTAAATTTAAAATATTTCGAAATTTGACAAAAAGCACAAAATTAGTTTTCCATCAACCCACGATATCTTTCTAACCAGTAGCGATATTGAGGTGTTGTTCGCGTCAGAGTGATGCTTACGTAAATATTTAAAAAAATATGTATGTAATTTTTTTCTTTATAAGAAAAGTGATTATTAAGAATAAAACTAAGTTGGTCAATATTCAAGGCAGACGATCCGAAAAGCAGGAACGAGCAGCGAGAAACATCCTAAACAGTAACCTATCGAGACGTGGTGTTGTACAACCTCTATGAGCCCAGGACACAGATATTTTATTTTATTTTTTTTAAATAAAAATTTATTTTCATGAATTATTTCGACGTTACGTGACGCAGTTGTTTGTTACTCAGGTCTAAATTCCGGGAGGTTCTCGGCTCGAATTCCGTTAAAAGTTGCGTGCGAACGTTCAATTCTGGCACACGAAATCTATAAGTAGATCGAATTAATGCAATTTACATGTAGTCTTTAAAAGGTGTAAAATTGCAGTTCGCTTTCCACTTAGGTTCCTCTAAAATATCAGCTGGCATATCGTCGGTATACTGCCGAAAGTGGTTAAGTCATAAATGCTATTTCGTTTAAAAACAGTATTAAATTGTAGATATTAACAAAAACGTGGTAAGTTACTATACTGTGACACAACAGTACGAAACGACGAATAGACTTTAAACTTGGGCAATTGTTCGTGAACAACATATACATATTCCTAGCATTTTTATAATTTTATCTCATTTTGACTTGGTCACTTTTGGCAGTAAACCGACGATATATAATCTCACTTATCTCAAATTTGGGGCACCAAATATGTTTCCGCGAAACCTTTACCCACTGAAAATTTGTAATGGCAATAAAGTTAAAGTATATATTTTGAAAATATATAATTGAGGGCACCGTCACCAATGGTTGTGCACAGGGTAAACAAATGTTTTTCATTCGATTACCATCTTACATTAGGTGTCTGTAATTACCCCACAACAACAAATTGGCATGGCTATAAATAAGGCCCAGCCGAATTCGCTGTTAGTGGCAGGGACAAACTTAAGACTGCTTTTCGCGTGGACAGCTATAGCTACTTATCCGGCTGCAGAATTAGTTCAACTAGCCGCTTGGACATTCTAACACTTGATGACTGAAGTACCAATCTTGTGTACAAAAAGATTTTCCAATTAAAGTAAATATTATCAGTTACGAATAATATTCGCGAGCAAAGCCGCGGGGGACTGCTAGTACATATATAAAACAAATAATTTGTTGACACCATCATGCCACACTAAAAGCCTCTGCGTAAAATGTTCGTCGCAATATGCTTCGAAGCCGCATTGTCTGTGTAGCCGTCAGTAGCCAGCAATTTGAACTAACACTTTGAATAATTACTTAAAGTAGACACATTGTCCCCAAACCTTTTGCACAAGTAGGTAGGTATTACGTATATATTTCATTACGCTGACTGTAACCCGTTTATTGTGGTTGCATACAATCACATTTCCAGTGCTATTAGTGAGTAAACTATGTACGTTAAGGTAACGCACACCTGTCGCAACTATTCCTGTAATATTTTTTTTTTTAATCTAAACGAAAACAGATATCAAAATTTGCTTGTTTTAGCAATGTTTTCCTAATTTTTTAAAGACTGTAAATTGTACAGCTTTATCTAACTATGTAACTATCGAAATGTTCTGTTAATAGAACTGTTAGTCGAAACCGTGCTATTTAGTGTCTTGAAAAAATTAGTTATCACGGTAAAAAAAATCTGTTTCAACACAACTGCTAAACGGATTTGCAATATATGATCTATTTTAATTCTTAAGAAACAATTATCTCAAAAACAGTAGAAAACCGGGACCTTAGACTCGACCTCGATGAAATATGCTCTATTAGCATTTATGTAAGTCACCGTGATAGGGTTTAACATTTGTTCGTGTTCACCTGACATAATAAAAGTTCGTGGAAAAGCATAACGGCTAGAATTTTTAAAAAATTTCTTTCATGGATTTTTTAAAAGTACATTTTTACGTATAAAAATTAAATACGTTTATGACCTCATAAAACACATATTTTGTAGTAACCAAAGTAAGTTACAAGATGAAATCTCTTCGTTGTCATAAATCAAAATCATTTCCGAAATACTTATAATTTATTAATTTGTAATGTAGTTAGCTAAATTGAATGCTATTGAGGGCACTGGTTTTGTTATTAATTCATTCCATATTTTTAGTTGATAGGGAGTAATCCGTAAACAAAAAATGTCTTGATCAATAACTCAATAACCACCTTCCACCTACCACAATTTATTTCTGCGTGCTGACCAGGGAGTCGATAAGAAGAGAGTTATAACTAAATGTTAAATGACAAAGACCTCAATTTATGCCGAAGGCGTCCAAAGATAGTGGCAGTAACCTCTACGAAGAATCCAACATGAGAGCACGAACCTGAATAAAATTTAGATTTTTACACACATCTGTAGCTCTGTATTATCCATAGAATAATATATTTGTTATTTCAATATGTAACTTTTGATAATGATTAACAAATTTGAGTATTTGTTTATTTTTCTTGTGTTGTTAAATGTATAATATCATTTCAACGCATTATTATTTCGCAAATCATTAATTTTTCTATGCATAAATTTTCACTCTGGATGTCCCTAACTTCGACATTCTTCGGCAAGATTTCGTTTGTCCTATTCGAGTTACGAGGGCCTGACCAGCCCAGCGCCGTGTCGACTGGTCCCAGGTCACGAGCGAGGGTCACCTGCTGAGGTCGCCTGGCGCATGCGCTGTGGTTCACTCCCCCTACCTCTTTCACAACACTGCCGCTCCTAGCTGAGCCGGCCGCCACTCCATCCGCGGCGTCGCGCGGGGTTGCCGCTAGTTCAGGCGTAGACGGACTACCGAGCAGCGCTACGTACAACCACTGTCAACAACTCAGCAACTACTGTGCTACTAGTGTGGTGAGTCATTCCGCAGCTTCAGTATAGACTCCTCCCTCTCCCTGAGTCTTCCCTGCAGCTGTACTTGAATGTATCAAGCATGGGAGTAGTAAGGGTAACGTTGACCAGGTTGGCGAGGACTACGTAATATTTATGTACAACACAGTGGATCAGTATATAAAGTCTTACACTGAACGACACTGAGACTGTACTTTATTTGAGGAATACTGTATAGCAAAGTTTATCCAGATTCTTTTTCATTAGTACGTAATTTCAGTTCACAACTAAATTCGTAATGCTCAACGGTGATTATCTGCTAAACTCTTAATTCAACCACTCTTTTTTTGCCGAATAAATTAATTAAAAATGTATTTAAACTTAATTGTATTTAATGAGTTCAGTTCATACAAGCGTTATTTACACCCATCAAACAAGCTGAATAATCAATAAATTGTGTTTTAGACAAGCCGGGTTAGTTGAAATACTTAGTTCCATCGCTCCTTATGATGACGGATTAGGAAATAAGGTCGATATTTCCACAGATCACGTATATCATAGTTTCTTTACAGCGCTATTGTTTTATAAGGAGAGATTCGGCAAGTACATATAGCCTAAGTTACACCTGACGCGGTTTTATTTTTTGTAATTCTAACTTTCACTTTATTATACAATGGGGCCTGTAAGATCTTTGTTTATTTTGTCTTCTATATTTTTTCATGACAAAACCTCACGTTTTTGTGTGAATGAGAATCGTGACAAATTCCGAAACCCAAAAACTGTACATTCTAATTAATTTTTGTAAATATTTCCATAAACACGTATTTCAGAAATACAGCTGAAAGTTAAATTTTGAGGCCTAACGATTCTTATATTAGTTCTATATATTGGAAATAAGTAGCTAAATCTGGTATATATGACATTTAATTTTTATGCATGCTATTGTTAGTAAGTATGTAAAATATAATTTGGTTTTGCAGTAAGTTTCTTTGGTATTAAACTGGCCAGCTTTAATACATAAATTGATATTATGACATTTTCATAAAGGCTTATTTACGTTTGGTTAAAGATGGGGAAGGGTCTCACTTCTCCTGTTGGATTTTTCACTAAGAATAAAATAATTATTTTAATCGAAATTGTTAAATTAAAAAAGTTTAATTCGACACGGCATGCACTTTAATACAGTTCGAGCAGAATTTTCTTTTATTCTAAGCAAAACATTTTGGGCCTAGTATTTGCGATGATTCTAACACGAAATGATTTGAAAGAGACTATCAAGCACGCGGGCATTATGTCGGTTTTGGTATTAAATAAAATTACACTTTCATTGCTGTATTTATGGTTGTGCAAATTAAATTTTTATTATTTAAATGCACCTTCAAACACATTTTTGTTCTTTTTCTGAAAGCATACAAAGTCTACAATAGCAACAAAAAGGATTCTATTTACTTATGAAACCCGGGATAATATTATCTTGTACATGACACAGTTTCACAACCATCATCACTATACGTTAACATGAAAAGTAGAAACAATTCTTCCAGTTAAATGAACCAGCGTTTGATAATGAAAATATTCTAATTTTTTTCTGTTTCCTTTACACGAAGCAAAATGACACAACATTAATACTTTGGAGTCGCATCCGGGAAGACCACAGTTCGGCTCTTGACTCCAGCCGTCCTGACTTCTGTTTACAGTGATTTACCAAAATCACTCCAAACAGTTGATAGTTTGGTTGCTTAACATTCACCAAGCCAATATCCTATTCCAGTTCCTGTCCTTGGGTAAATATGTGACATCTATAATGAACTCGCTGTGTATGATATGTAAATCCTATATAAATTAAAACATAATTTCCTTTACAGTCCTGAATTTACAGTGTACTATTTTCAGACTATTCACTGATCCACCAGCATATATGACTCTCAAATTTAAAGCATAAATAGTTCAGTAATAATAGTTATTTTCTCACAAACAGTTGCTCTTTTAGACTCCAGTGTTTATTTTATACATATGTTTTATTAAGTAATATAACTCTTTCATGCCAATCAGGCGTTTAGTAACGGGAATTTACATTAAAAGTTGAAACAATGAAGCGTAATCATGTAGAGGTAGCGAAAAAATGAGAAACGTATGTGATGAATTTCTAAATCAACGGAAACATTAACTTTTCTTCGATTTCAGCGGAATCGTTTATAATTTTTTCACTCACTGATATGCTTACCAACACCGTTAAAGAGTTAAATTTGTCCAAATACGAACCGCTAAAGAAACCAAAAAGATATTTTTTACTCTCGCTAATTTTGGAAAGAAAATAATAAAATAATTTACTATGGTAGATCTATCAGATCAATTTGTAAATAAGTGCACCTATTAAAATCTAAGTTATCATGAGACAGTTTATATCGTTGACTAACCAGTAACCGGAAAATACTAATGAAAGTAGAGAATTGTTATTTATGAAGCATTCCGTGTTCAAGAATCTTTAAATTTGGCGAAGTCGTGATAAAAATTTCAAGTTACTCAGTTGCTGCCACTTTCATATCAAGCAAGTGAAATAATTCATATATAAAACGAAAAATAGATTATGCTGAACCAAACCTTTGTTACAAACAGCATAAAAATTTCTGTATGTAATTTATATAAAATATGAAAAGGAAAGAATATGATGTTTTGTTTATTTATCTTTATTATCTTCAAAGTAAGTAATTATAATAAAATGTTATCAAATAAACACAAAATTACTGAGAAATTGATATTTTATGTTCGTAGCTGTACAAACAAATTTTTGGACAGAAGAAACGTGTTGGTAACGAAAAAAATGATTTTCATCTTAAGCGTGACAGTTAAATATGTAATTTACTTCTTGAGTGTTCAGTTGTTTCGACAGCCAGTCAAAAATAGATTTTTAGGCTTCCGTAACTGATAACAAAAAACCGCAAAACTGTTTATTTTAAAATTTCATGTATAATTTTTGAAAGCTGTATTTTACTTAATAAATATAATACATCTTACCCAAAAATTCCTAACAATAAAGAAATTTATTTTAAAATAACGTATGCCCATAGCGGTAGTTTGACTTGTATACTAACTTATCTATGAATCAGCATAGGTACCAATTTCGCAGACTATAAATTTATGACTGGTTTGTCTGTTTGCAAGAAATCAAGACAACTGGTTATCATTTTGCTTTATTTTTAAGTATATTTCCCTGATATATGACAGGTATTATAAACATTTTTTAACAATTTTAAATTATGTACCAGGAAATCAACCTTGAATGATTACCTTACGTGAAAGTATTTGCATACTTACGTATAATCATGACTAAAGCAATCATTTTGGGAAGTTGTACATTTCAGGATACTAACTCTGCAGCAGGTTTGAGTCAATACGGGACTGACATTTTGTTCTGTGGCATCTCAGAGTTTCTGGTTTGCCTTATTTTGTTGCCTTAGCCTTTACTCTACAAGGTACGGCATTTTGTACCCCATTAGATATTCTAGTGTGCGTGGATCGCAAGGGCTTCTAAAGGGCGAGGCCGGATTTACCTACAACGTCGTTTTACTTCCTCCTTTACATCATTTCGCCTTTATGTTCCTGTCACTCGCCTTGTGATGGGTAGGCATACTTGCTTCAAACACGGCAGCCAATATTTTTTTTTTTTCACGCTGTGTGACCTACTTATATTGTGAGTTTTTTCTTTGGAATGGTAAGTTCTGAGTTCAAAATCCGTGAAAACCATAACTTCGTTTCTTTCTACGTTGTGTAGCTACCTCATTACACTGGTGTAGCCACAATGCACAATATAATGCGATGTTATCTTAGATGATAATGTGCTTAGGGCACTTAAAGCAGTGATGTTATATGCAAATATTTGCACCTACTCTGATCAAGTTGTAGCTTGTAGGTTATAATGTATTGAAATGGACGCTGTAATTGAAATTATTTAAGTTATTTAACGTGTATAGTAATAATGATTTTGTCTTGAGGAAATATGATTTGCAAAGCAGTAAAATTGTAATGCCATTTCGTTTAAGTGTGTACCAAATATATAGATGTTGGTATATCGTGAAACTTTATTGTGCCAGCATACCCTTGAGACATGTATTATTGGATGATATACGTCTGACATAACGTTAGCTGTCAACAAACCAATAACATACATAGAATATTGTAAAGGCGGGATTCTTATTCGCTTAGTTGAATAGTGCAACAGCTCTACGTACAAAGGGAAGCCAGTAATTGTTTCATAAGTTGAAAGTGCGTTGAAACTTAACAAACATTCAAGTTTTCCCGCGGTAAACCCTCATCTTTAACTATAGAGTAAACATGTATGACATAAGCATAGAACTAATTTCAGAGTTATAGTAGTTAATGTAAAAGTGTACATACATTTGTTTTGTGTTATGAATATTAAGTTAGGACAGCTTTGATTAAACTGTGTCAGAATTAATAAGAAATAAAAACGGTTTAATTTTATTTTAAAATAGTATCGCAAACTACGTTAGAAATTTTAGAAATGCTGACAGATGGAGGTGGTAGCTACAAAAAAAAATGTTTCTGTGAAAACTGCTAGTGTAACTACACAAAATTAGCAATCTGGTATAGCTACGCTACACTACATTATACTGTCTACATCAAATTAAGTTTAGTGAAAGAAAGTTCATGTTCTCTCCTGTTCAGACGTAGAAGAAAAACTCAGAATACTGCTGTGCAAAGTCAGTTTAGTGAAAGAAAGTTCATGTTCTCTCCTGTTCAGACGTAGAAGAAAAACTCAGAATACTGCTGTGCAAAGTCGGCTTTATTGTTGATTGGAACAGTTTCTGAAACATTGTCAGCTTCACCAATACAGTCGTGATATTTGAACGGTGCGGCTTTAGGGGTAACCTAGAGGCCTAATATCAAATAAATTAATGTCTTAGTAGACATGAGCACTAGTGATATTTTATACATACGGTGTTGATAATTTCAGCAATTTATTTCTTATTTACTAAACGGGTGAACCAGCAAGTCCTCGTAATTGAAATAGGGAAAACAAATGCGTAATCGTAAACTGCTAAAGTGTCCCTCATCCGTCGGACAACTTAACAACAAAAAACAATGTTACAATAAAATAACGAAGAAATAAAAATTATGCTTCTTTAAAAACGAATGTCATTAACAAATAGTTTGATTTAGTATATTGAAAAGTTAAGTGTAGTAACGTCATTTACGATATGAACATAGCAACTCTGAAATATTTCTCTCTCCTTTCTTCATGACGCGTGCTCAGACGTTTGTGTAAGGTAGATGAGAATTGTAGCGTGTGTGAAGTAAGCTCTATGTTTCGTCAACAGCAAGGTTATTACATACGGCGACACACAACTTTGTATAATGACAGACTGGGAGAGGAGCCGGGCATGACCCGTGTTAAGGAACCGTCCCAGCATTAGCCTGGAGCTATTTCGGCAAACCATGGCAAACCGAAATCAGGACGTCTGGAGCCGGGAATCAAACCCGGGTCCTCGTGAATGCAAGTGAAACGTGTTCCGACTGCGTGACCCCATTCTGCGTGAATACACAGAAAAAACTGTTTTGTATTGGCTACAAAATATTTTGTCAATTTAGTCCCTACCAAACATTTTTGTGGTGACCACCAAATATTTTGCAAAGTTCAGTAAATTTATTTATTGGTGAGTACAAAATAATAAACAATCCAACAAAAGCCTTTGTAACCACGGCAAAATATTTGGTATTCACCACAAAATTATCTGGTAGTGTCTAAAGTGACAAAATATTTTGTAGCCAATACAAAACAGTTTTTTTCTGTGTAATAGCTGTCGATTAGCCTGTTCCGGGAGATTTTTTTTTTAAATTTAAGTCATAGTTTTTTATAATGAAAATTAGGAATTTCAATTGTATCCTTGGGCGAACTAGATAACGTTGCGTTCAGATCATTCTTCAACGAACGTGCGACTATTTAGTAAATCTATATAGGTAATAAGCAGGAAACGTCCCAGTTCTGTTCAGAGTCTTATCTGGCAACGAAACAAAAAGCCGAAGACTTTTGTAATGCAGATTCAAAATAAGTCTACGTTTTCCATTAAGTGTTAAACTATCACCGAGAACCTAAACTACAAAGACTTGCTGATAGCAAAGAGGAGGCAGATTACACGTATAAATACAGGTTCTTTTTAATGTGAGGAAATGTAGTTCAGCGTGTCTGTGGAGCTTTAGTGATAGCACTTTTATTACATTTCCGAGGTAGCAACTGTGTATTTCAAAATCGCTGTCCCAAATGAGGCGAGCCAAACGACTATCCCTACGCCAAGTGCGTCGTGTAAGAACACGGGCCGCAATACCTTCTACTTTTTATTTCCCGCCAATGTACACCTCGCTGCTCATGAGGTCACAAAGGGGAGGAAGAACATTGTCGGTTTAAAACGTGACCTGGTTAATTTCTTTGAAGAGCACCAGGAATATGGCTTACATGAATACCACGGACTAAATTGTGATGTCAGTGAAGGTAAAGGTACAGGTAACTGGGATTTATATCTCGTAGACAGCGAGATCATTAGAGACGGTGAAACAAAGCTTGGTCCAATCACATGAGCTGGGAGAGGAATCGGCCATGGCCTTTGTTTATGAAACCATCCCAGTATTAGCCCGTAGTGATTTTGGGAAACCATGGAAAACAGAAATAAGGATTGCTGGAGCCGGGGATCGAACCCTGGTCACCCAGAATGCAAGTCCAGAATGTTATCGTCGCACCACCTCGCTCGGCGAGGGAAGATATTTTGGTCAGAACTTAACATCGGGGTGTTTCACGCTGGTGAAGGGAATGTGTATGGAACAGCGCCGGAATGAATGGGCGGGGGAACAAGAGATCCTCGAGAAAACCTGCCGACCAGTGGAATCTTCCGGCACGATTTCCTCATGCGGAAATTCAAGTACCGAGCCCGCAGGGAACCGAACTCGGATCGCCTTGGTGGGAGGTGAGAGATCTGACCCTTCGACCACCGCGTGCTTAATTAAATTGTCTCAATTATTTATGAGTGGGGCTAAGTGAAATTTCCTGTTCAGGGAAGTAAGATAACCTCCGTGAAAACGATTTTTTCGCGGGGGAATCAGCATGTCACAAGGAAATTTACTGTCTCTCCTGAAACTGGCGTTTAATGGGATAGGTCATGCGCGAAATTAGAGATGAAAATATTAATGACAAAATGTAAGACGACAATTTTTGTGTACAGCATCACACCACGGCACAAAGTAAGTCCCTCCTTGTGCTACATAAATATCTTGGTTCCACTGTTCAAATACACGGCATTCCAAACTTGCTCTTTTGTTTACTCGACGTGATATTGCTGTAATGAAAGAATATTTTAACGTTTAGCACAAGAGTTCACTAACTCCACGCTGTGTTGTCACAATGAACACGAAATACTCGTATGTTATATTATATTATGTGCTAATATTTTCGTCTTAAATAAGGATATTTTTTACAAGAAATTTAGTATTGTGTATAATTAAGTAATACGATTGTGAAGGGCATCAATGTCCGTATTCCGATAGATGCCTGGTATTTTTTTTTTTTTTTTACGTTTCGAATGATTTGTGTTACTACCGTCCTAATCTTGATAAACTTACAATGGCGATGCATAGTAGCGTTAAGAAAGTTTGTCAAATGTTTTTCCCAAAAATTTGTTGCAGCGCTATAATACATTTTTAGGAGTAAGTTAACTGTTGACTTATGTTACCAGAGTCATAGACGAACAATGCTAAAATGTTTTACTTACAAGCTGAAGTATGGCTAGCGTCTTGTACTGTACATAGAAGAAAAACTACCATAATATTTAAGAACTTGTTACAATGTAGTACCATTTTAGACAAAACTAATTGTGGTCAGTCATCCATTCACGTGTTTATTTTTCAGGATCACAGATACCGCACAAGACTTTCTCATTACACTGGCTATATTTTTTGTAAGATTCGCCGTGTTACGCAGTACTTATTTTTAGTACACAAATTAATATCTTTTTAACTAAATACATTTGAAAGATGAAACGTCTTCACTCTACGTTACACTAGTTGATCTGTCATCCAAATGAATGAAATACATATTTCTTCACTAGATGTATGCATTCATGCGTATGTAAGTTTCAAGCTCTTGCCTACATATTCTATATCTTAACTACCAGCTCTATGAATTCACATATTAGATCTACAAAATACAACTGCCTTGTTCACCTTGTTTGCTCTAAACAGTATAATATAATATAGCAGACTGTAAAAACTCTATTTTTAGCATGTATCCGGCCAAATTAATTCCATATGCACTTTTATAGGAAAAAAAAAACAACTGCTTGTGTCAACGTGTATAACAAATGTTTATGATACGCAACATGTTGTTTACTACATCGATTAAAAGTAATTTCCTTTTAACTGCTCTTAGTCTTACCTGTTTCACAACATACATATATCTTCGTCACAGCACTTGTGGATAACGTAGCGTAGTTGGATTTAGATATTTGGTTAAACTTCGTGGCTTGACACAACAAAAGTCACTTATATGCAAAAGGGCAAACCCTGAGTTTGTATCTGCCATCAAATTGCTGTCGAGTTTTCTTTCTTGTGTGCAAGATCACATGTTCATTTGTAGGTTGGTAAATGCGGTTCCCGTTACTGTGAACACTTTTATAGACAATATTGTCTAGGAGTATAACCAAAAAATATATTTTATTGCTACCATAGATATTATCCTTTGCGTACTATTAATATGTTTCCTTCATAAACGTCTTTATATAGGATCTTGCAAGTTACATAAAAAAACTTCGTGATGGGAATGCTCACGTGAAATTAAATAAAAAAAGAGGTGCACGCACTTAAAATTCAAGAGCATGAAACAGTATTTTAGCAGAATGTGTTAAAATAAGGAAAATAAAACTTCTTTATTTGGTATAATGTGTATACGAGACTAATAATGTCAACATAATATCATTCCAGTCTTAATACCGTCACCAAAACGAAGAAAACAGGGTTGACCACATTCTTGCAGTACACAACTTTTTTTTACCGCCGGGCGATTTGAACGTTTGATGATTGTTTATTGATTTATAAAAAATAATCCTCTCGTTTGAGACCACATATGATACAGTATAATAGATGATGGTTTATCGCTGGAAAAATTAATTGTTTGCTGGGATTCAACGTACGTTCAGCTTACCAGAAGATTAATGGCCTTCGCATGTACATTGAGCTGTTACCATATTTACTGAGCCAGTAAGAATCCTGATATGGTAATACTGAAGCCTGTTATTGTGGTCTGCAGTGTGGCAGACGTACATCACCCAATCATACATGTTTCAATTAACTACAGCTTTTTCAAGGGTATGTTGGCACAAAACATTTTTCGCGATATACCATAATATTTATACATGATATGTAGATCCACAATTTTATGGCGAAAATTTTTTTGCATCATTTGGTTTCAATGCGTCATCTGCTCATCTGCAGCTCTGCTACATCGTCTGTGATTGGATGATTTTACTCTCACTTGCCTTGGCAAATTGCAGGAGTACAGAGTCACACTAACCTTATTATTAGGGCCACGATTTTGTCGCGAAAAGATTTTTGCCCCACTTTGTTTCAGTGACTCACGTGCACATCGGCAGTTCTGTTTCAAGGTTATTGGCAGCGTGTCTTTGTTCAGACACGTTTCTCATTTGACTGCACCAATCAGAGTAAGATTATTGTGTGTCTGTACGTCTATAATTTGCCAAGGTCAGTGAGAGTGAAATTATCCAATCACAGACGATATAGCAGAGCTGCAGGTGTGCACATGACGCATCGAAACCAAATGTTGCAAAAATCTTTTCGCCATAAAATCGTGGCTCTACATTATGATTGGTGCAGTAAAATGAGAAACGTGTCTGAACAAAGACACGCTGTCAATAACCATGAATCACAGCTCACGATGTGCATGTGAGACACTGAGAAACAGAACTGCCTATGTGCACGTGAGACACTGAAACAAAGTGGGGCAAAAATATTTTCGCGACAAATAGTGGCCTTTATTATTTGTATTTTGTTACTCGTTACTAAAGAAGATGATTTATCGCGGGAAAAACTTGACTGTTTGTAGGGTTTCAACGCACGTTCAGCTTACCAGAAGATGATTGCCTTTCGCTTTTATGTGGTGCTGTTGCCCTATTTGACTGAGCCAATAAGAATCCCGCTGTTGTAATGTTTGATGCCTATTATTGGTTTGAAGACAGCTACGTTGTGTCAGACGTACATCATCTAATCATATGTGTTGTAATTAACTACAGCGTTTTCAAGTGTATGTTGGCACTAAACATTTTCGCGATATATCATCCTCTCTACTCATTACTGTTGACGCCAATCTTAGAAATGGTTTCGACATTGGTTGCTTTGAACAATTCCACCTCGCTTTTTATTGTTATTAAATGTGTGTTAGACACATTGTGACTGCTGCTGTAGTTAGGTTTGCGTGCTTTTCTTTCCATCGGTGTTGTTGTATAAGTACGTGTTAAACATTTCTAGTGTCCGCGCGCGAGATCCGACTCCCTGGCGTGTATGCATGTTTCGTACGGCGAAGTTATACTGGTTGTATCAGTACAGCGGTTACAAACTTCCAGGAGAGATAGGGAGCACCCAGACTATGGGAAATCACATAGAAATGCCTGGTCGGAAACACTTTCCTGTGACACAAAGCACAAGAAAGAAAGGACACGAACAAGAAGAGAAAACATGTTTATCGTTCTTAATACAGCAAGAAACTAAGAAAAAAGATCATATCAAGACATTGTTCGTCATCACCAACCAAAAAGATTTCCCAGCATTTTTGCTATATTAGAGGTAGTAAACATGTTTTCTTCTCTTGTTTGTGTCCTTTTTTTTCTTGTGTTTTGTGTTGCAGGAAAGTGTTTCCGACCATGTATTGCTATATGATTTCCCATCGTCTGGACGTACTCTTTCTGTCCTGGAAGTTTGTAACCCCTATACTGATACAACCTGTAGATAATACGAGGCCGATATAAAGTACACATACATACTAGCCGTAGTAACGTCTTAAGTTAGGACGTGTTTGCTGCTACGTTAATGTATATACACGACATTTAGGACGAAAAATGCATACTCGCCAGGGACTCAGAACTGACACGTGGACAGTGTCTATCGGGCATTATCACGCAACCCAACACATTCCTGCTACGATATCTTGAAACGGTGGAGACAGTTTCAACCTGAAAAACTATTTTTGTCGATTTTGCATTTTTGCTTATTAAACAGGTAGCCAACGTTCAAAACTGCTGAGAGTAAAAAAAAAAAAAAAAAAAAACAAGAACGTTTTTATAGGTGCTTCGGGATAAATTTAAAACTATTGAAACTCTGCTAACAGTTTATCTTCCACATAATATATAGTTACATGCCATTTTTAAATCTGAATAAACCAGCATAAATAACAGTCCAATTCTTATATTATGTATCGTACTGAAAAGTTTACAAGTTCACTTCAAAAGGTCACTATAAATATTTCTTTTTAGTATTTGTTCTAGACATAAGTGTTCACTTTACTGCAAACCTTCTACTCATGCTATTTTCCTTACAGTGGGATACATTCACTCTGATTTATTCTTTGTTTAGGTTCCTAGTCATGCAAAACATTATTTCAAGCATTTATTTACTATGTTAAGTGTTACATGTTGAAAAACAAGTTACATGTATAATTGCAATTGAATTCCCTGGAGGAAGGTTCATAATTGGGATTCTATAAGAATACGCTAGGTTTACACTTTGGCTGGTAGTGGAAAATATGGAAACACATAAACATATTGAAACAATCTACTAACAAACATATTTATCATTTTTATATTACTGTTCCGTTTTGAGTTATGATTTAATAAACATGAAATAACTACATATAGGAACTGATATTGCACATAAGCCGTTAGAATAAAATGATGAACAAGATAGCCAACGTCACATTACATATATGTATGTAAAGAGGTAAGAGAACATCGTCAAACAAAGCGAATTACAAAATCGTGATTTTCAAGTAGTTATATCCCTCTAATTCACTCAGTAATAATTGTTGTGCTGCTTTCGTGCTATCATCAGTCCACGACATCGACAGCGAAGTATTTGTGTTTATAATATGCTTTCGTAGTTTTCCTGTAAGTATAACTGGTCAACATGTCTCTTCTCACCACAATTAGAATATCTTGCATGGCCTAATTATTCAGTTTACAGTATTGAATGGATGACACTCAGACCCAGGATTCATTATGTTAAAATATTCACACAGACACGACTTAATAGCCAGCATATAATCTGTATTGATTTACGCACGTATAAATACAAAATTTTTACCCAGTAAACATACAATCGTTCACTCTTAACACCATAAAACTGCCAGAAAATGGTATTCTTGCAAGTACAATTGTGAAGTTCTGCGTTTTAAATTTACATATAGTTTTAATAGCACCTTATCAGACTCACTGTCTTTATGTTCTCAGTTCCAGTAAAATAGGGACCAGGCAAGACATACAAAATAATACAAAAATACATTAGAATAATTTTACAAAATATACATTATGAATTTATTACTACCATTGATTTTCTTCTCGCTGTGAAACGGAGGCATACAAGTTAAATAACCTTATGGTATTCCTAAAATGTGCATGCACTAAAGTTTTTAAATTTTTTTATAATTTAACAAGTAGTTAATTCGGAATCCTGAAAGACAGTATGTTCGAGAAAAATGTATAACAACACGTGGCAACACTATATCGCGAGTGGAGGGCATGTGCATGCAGATGTTTTGTTAGACTTTATTATTGTCTAGTTCCTATGTAGAGTGTATCGAGTGACGATTATTTGTTGGTTTTATGGAGCTTAATTTTTTCACTGAGAACGGCTTTGTATTAAAATAAAACCAATGATATTTTCCGTACACCTTATTCTATACCAAACTATTTTTTGCTTTAAGGATTAGCTATTCTGGGTATGAGGAAATGCAGTTTGTCACATATTTATGATAATTCCCCATATTTTAAGCTTTAAGAGGAAAATAATCAATTTTTTTACGAGGAGTAGCCCGCTGCCTTGTATATTTTCATGTTTATTCTTAGAAATTCGAGCAGAATAAAATGTGAACCTTGAGAATTAATAATACTGAGTCGGTAATTTGTAGTGCATTTAAAAACATGTTCGTGTACAGTTCGTAATCTGGTTTATGATTTATGTAGTTCATACAGTGTTTCATAGCCCAGTGTCTTTTTTAGGGTGTACATTAAACTCGCATTATTGTACCCATAGTGCAAGTATTAAATGTCTGGGTAAAAGCTGATTTAAACAAAATCCAGAGCATAAAATTACATCTATTTTGAGTAATTTGACTTTCGATGGACCTCGGGAATATTGATCACCTTTTTTTTTTACCCAGCCAGGTGGCTTTGTGAGGTTAAGGTTAAGTTACTTTTTTACGGTTGCATGACATTTCAAACCTGTATTACTATACAAAACTCCAGTAACCCTCACGACCCTTTTTTGCATGTTGTTAATACTGCTTAGTGGTCTACGTCACTATTATACAGAAAATAATGTTTATGATTTCCAACATTAAGTATGTAGAAAGTTAGAATGAATGTTTTAATGGTACCTAAACTTACCTAGACACCTGATAAATCATCGGTGTTCCGGTAACAAGCAAAATTGCGCATGTTTACAAAGTAATCTTAGGCTTTTCAATACTTTCATAATTTTTCTCTTAAATATGGGAGTAAATAGAGTAGGCATGCAGATGTCACGGAAAGTTCCTGGATATTCATTTACACAAATCTTAAAACGTTGGCTCTTCCCATATCTGTAACTATTCGATATTTTCATCCGTTTCGGAATACTTAAACAGTAAACGTGCCTGAAAAAAATATTTGCTCGACAATTTGTGTTTTAATGTGGAAGCACTGGGATGAAATTTTTTTATGTTTGTTTTCCGTGCAGCTTTTCGAGAGGACATGTTTTTTTTTTGTGGCGAAGGAAGTTATGAGTTGAAAAAGTCATTAGTGCATTGACAGGAAACGAACATTGGCAGACGAGGAGCGGGGGAATGGAGATAGAGAAAGGAGAGAGAAGAGATGAGAGATAGCAATAAAAAAATTGGTTGTCGGTTCGGTGCAACATCTCTCATCACTGTGCATTATTGACAAGGCCATATTGCGTCGATGGAGGTACGCTGGGAAAGCCAAGTAATATTTACAGGCCTGGACGAACACACCTGACGATATCAGATCAAGCCGCAGTTTCAGCTTTTGTTATATACGCTTCTCTTAAATATTTCACCTTCATTAGTACGCTAAAATAAGGCAAATTCTTTTCCCTTACACGACGAAGAGAAAACTGTTGATAGAACTAGTCAACAGACAAGCTGATATAATCCACACTTTAACAACTAAATAAAAATGAGAAAACTTGAAGTTGTCAGCAAATTATCCTTGTTTACGAAACTGATTATTATCGATGGCACTTTTAAATCCACATTTAGTGATATTTTTAAATGTTGTTATTTGAAAGCGACCATGGAAAGCAACTCATCCTCATGGTTATAATATGTAACCAAATGGTGACGATCAACAGATTAAAGTGCCATAAAAGTTAAAATTTCTTTAAAATTCGAGCATATATTTAACTATCCTTGCAGGCAAATCTTAAGTCGTGCTATTTATCTTCACACAACACATATTAAAGTAGTTTCAGAAATGTTTGACATGTTAGTCAGAGGTGGCATTTAAATTTATTCGGGTACCCAGAACAACATTTTCGTAAACACATAAGGATTTCTGCTATTAACTGTAGGCTACTATTTAAAATTTTTATCTTGGTATGGTATGCATATTGATATAGGCCATTAGGGATAAAGTGAGCACTAAAAATTCAACCTTCGAAAAATATCAGTAGTCGTTACTGCATATAATTCTTTATCAACTATAGTCCCCTTAATATTTGTATGGTTGGCAGCGAAATTGCACAATATAATTCCTTGTATTTTCCTATTTAAATACCACAATACTGAAACAAAACCAGCTGAATACGACAGAATCGTACTTTATGTAAGTAATAGACTTTTCTTTATCACACGATATATGTACTGTACCTACCGACTGCACAATTTAACATACTCGCGCAAACATCGAGTGACGTGTACAGAGAGGTTAGACATTTCCCGTAGTTAGCCGTTACGCGCAGAAAAATACAAAATGGCTGAATATGGAACTTTAGCAGGGCTTTATTGAATGCTGACTTTATCCCGAACAGCCTATACAAACATATTACTGGCTCATTATTTGAGTATTATTAGCGATGTCAAATATTCCAGTGCTTACTGTACTCACTAGCTTCTAAATATTTTTGGAATTTATTTAATGTGTTGTGTGTGATAACAGACAGCAATGAAGTCAGACATACTGAGCTAAGTTAATTACACATATTAACGTATCGCTATGTACACGCCTATTCCCAGCAAACGTCGACGTAAAAGAAACTTTTGTATGAAAACAGTTATATTTTGGTTACGTTAAACTATAGTGAAATAGGCTTCCTTAAGATGGCCGTCTGCCCAAGTCACCGAA
Source organism: Medauroidea extradentata (assembly GCA_003012365.1). Lineage (NCBI taxonomy): Eukaryota > Metazoa > Arthropoda > Insecta > Phasmatodea > Phasmatidae > Medauroidea > Medauroidea extradentata. The sequence continues at coordinate 53,509 of PNEQ01134374.1, read as the reverse complement.
CGGCGTGCAGACATTCGTACGTTACAAGTTTCTTCGAAAAACTGCTCACCAGCGTGCGTGAGTGACGCGTGCTTACGAATAGCATTCAAAGAACTTTACGTTTGAGTTTATTCATTGTATCTCCTCCATTTATCTGTAAGGGTTATTTTCATGCTGCAATAAAATTGTGAAAACTGATCTTTTTGTGGTCTTTTTAAGTACGAAAATCTTGGCGAAGAATATTTTAAAAGTTATAATCGTATAAAATATGCCTTTATATTTAATACTACGTCATAAAATTACAAGGTCACCACTGAAAGTCTCGTATAGGCAAGTTGTCGGCAAGAAGAATGCACGCAAGTTCAGTGACAAGCGCCTAGGGGCTAGGATGAGTGTGTCGTCCTTACCGCGTACGCACTTATGGGCATCGAATACGCACAAAAGTTCACAGAGGCAGCCACCTTAATCTCTTTCCGACAATAGAATAAAAATATTCGTGAATTATGACCATAACATCCTAGTTGAGTGACGTACTAATTTTTATCTCTGAATATATATCAGGTTCATCTCCGGTTCCGGCCATCTGGAAAATTTTCAGGTGTAAGTATTTAGTAGCGAAGTTTGTTGGCTGAAACGATGGTGTATGAGGTAATGCGGCGGTTTTCCTAAAGCTATTCAAATGTTGACACGTTAAAAGTTTTTACGATATTTCATTGTTTCGTGACATGTCATCAATTATGGTTTGCTTTCAAAATATATAATCACTTAAAATAACATTCTTAATGTTTTATATCGTACAAAGCATAATCATAGTTAAAAATTTCACGTGACCGTACAATTTTTCTTAAAAAAATTAAATTTAAATGTACTTCTTAAAGTTCACAGTATCGTGATGTAAGGAAGTATGAGACATGACCTATCACGTAAGACCCACCACCATATTTGATTTATTTAAAATTTTGTCATGAAATTTTCCGAATTACTTTTTAAACGGCATTGAATATTAAATATTGGGATGTTTGAACATAAAATTCAGACAAACGTAGATTGTGATATTACAGGACGCATATTTAACCCCCATTTCACTTTCCACGGCTCAGCAAGACCAATTAATAAAATAATTTTAATAATTTTATACCTAAACTGTTTGACATGAAATGTGCTGTACATTATTATGTTGGAATTTACATGAATAAATAGGTCACAAACGTTGTTACGATACGAACGGTATTATAAATTGAAGGCCGTGGGTGTTCCAAATTAATTTTTCGATATTTTGGTTCCAAGGTTCATTAAAACTTAAAATTCGAACCCAGGCAACACAGCACTGTACCAGTAACGTCGAAGCGTCACACTGGTATAGAAGCTTTGCTGCAACCGGCTAGTGCGTGTATGTGATGTTTTCGAGAGACAGTGAGAGATATTGGTCAGCGCTTAACATCGAGATGTGGGGTGACATGATGAGAGTATGAAGCAGCAACGGAATGAAAGGACGGGGGAAACGGGAGATCCCCGAGAAAACCCGCCGACCAACGGCATCGTCCGGCACGATTCCCACATGCGAAAATCCTGGGACCGACCCCGCCGGGAATCGAACCCGGATCGCCCTGGTGGGAGGCGAACGGTCTGACCATTCGACCACCGCGGCCCCACGTGATGTTGTCGAGACTTTGTGTACATCGGAACGTACGTACATAGCCGGTTACCTTACAAAACTACATTGCGTGTAGGTACGTGACACCGCCAGGAAGTCACAGCATTTACGGTGAATACACGACGGTAAAACGTGCTTGACACGGCCAGAAATTGTACTAATGTAACCCAAGTGATTCACGACAAGTAACCTGCTTGAGTTACCTAGATTTTCTCGGTCACGTGACCAGATTTTGTCGACCACCAAAGGTTAGGCATCTTGTAATCGAACGTCTGCAAGAAATGAATAGATTTATTGTGACGGGAATTTAACGTAACTGTAGTATGCGTGCTTTAGTTAAATGATTTACAAAATACGATATTTATTTATGTACAAAGATAATTAATAACACACTGAGTTCAGCTGTGCTTCAACGAAATGTTCTGTTCCCCTGTAAGAATAACTCACCTGTCCATAGTATCAGTGTGTTGTTATAAGTGTTCACACCAGGTCACTGCAACAGATATACAGCAATGTATGAGTTGTAAACATTTTGGTAACAAATAATAATGAGCTCTTTATCCTGCTGGAAATAGCACATTGCCTCCCAAACCACGTTAAGCCTTGTTTAACCGGGACGTTATCAACTCGCACTGAAAGAATGTTGGTACCATGCTTCTGTTAAAGTGTCTAAATTATTTCTGTAACAATCAATTGTGTAGAAGTAACAATATGTGTTATAGAAGGAGTAAAGACCATCTTTCTTTTACAGAACACATTGTTACTTCCTCTGAAAAGGTTGGGGTAGGAACAACGAAGGTAGTACCGACAAAAAACTGCATTGTTGTCCCTATTTTAACACAGGTATGGTGCCTACAACAATACTTTTCTCTCAGTGCGGTACTTCATTTGTTAAATCTGTGAAGTGGGCGTATGTGTTGTCATGTGGACTAATAGGACGGGAGTCAGTATTGATACAGATGCCATTATTCGGGGACAGGAAAATTTCATGAGTTAAGTGACTTCCATAATATAAACTTCTGTCTAGATTCAGTTTCTTGGACGTACTCCATTGCAAAATTGAACGACTGTCAAAGAAAAAAAAACCTGAACCCTGTGTGTCTATCTGATGACGGGAACAGATTCCAGTTCCCGAAACATCGTAACACTGTCTGTCTGGAAAACTACTGTGTTTTGTTTCGTCTCTTCATTGTGTCGTTTGTCTTGTCTGTATATGTCTGATATCTGTTGCGTTTTGTCTCGTCTACTTGTGTTCTTTTGTTATTTTTCTGTTCGTGTCTGATATCTACTGTGTTTGTTGTTTCGTCTCATCGTTGTGTCGCATGATATTTGGTTTTTATTTTATTTTGTCATTAATTTCATTTATTATCTGTTTGTTTTATTTGACCCGATTCCATCTTGGAATTTCATGTTGTGTATTTATCTTGCTGACTAAGCATACTCTGC
>PNEQ01134374.1:0-50330 GCA_003012365.1 Medauroidea extradentata | reverse complement strand
ACTTCTGTCCTATACATACTCAAGCCCTGTCTATTCGTTCATTGTCTGCTGTTGCAGTGAGTGGCAGGTAATAGACAAATGATCGGGGCTTGAGTATGCTCATGCCTGTGAATTCCAACCTGCTGCTCATTTAATTCGTGGAAATTTTCCTTTCCCTACTTTAAGTACGAGCGTACACGTAGAAATGTTTACAGGTAACTCATTTCTAGCTTGTCTAGATACCATAAAGAGTTAAAGCGGAGTGCATTTTTAAGTAGTACTATGCATGTTGTATGTGGCATGTCTGTATTCACAGTAAGCTAAAAAAATGTAATTCACAAGCTCCAGCGTATCACATTACCTGTTTACATTTGCTTAGTGCCAGTTTTTCTATTTAGTCTACCAAACTTACCCTGGGCAGGTTTAGAAAGTAACTGATCAAGATTGTTTGCGACTGTCACTTTTGGAAGCGAGTAAACTTTATTCGAACAAATTTTTGAAATCCCTAGTTTTAAATTATTACTCTACCTGGTCCGCCTTGTAACATTTCGTAAGCTTTAATTGAATATGCGTACATTTTGTGTGCCGCAAAGTATTGTGAGTAATACAGGAGTTTGTGATATTGTAGCAATGTCCTTACAACTTTAAGGGATCTATAGGAATAAGGGAGAATTGATCTTATGATTTTCGAAAGCGAGAAAATAAAATATTGGATTGTAGTCGAACGTATTAACTGTATTCAACAATTAACACACCATGTTCTAACCTTATGTATAATCATTAATCAACAACTGACTCTGAAGATGCCCATTTTGTAGCCAATTTCACTTTTCCGTAACACACACAAAGAACTGAAAATGACATCTGTTCAGTTATTGTCTAACGTCTATCTATTTATAAACGCTATTTTAAGCACGTAATTATGAAATTTGAATAAATCCGGTTCTCTTACCCTGCACTGCACTTTGTAACTTAGCAAGATATTTTGATATCCAGTAAAATTATTAAAGATTTAAGTTGACGATATACTTATAAAATAATCGTTTGATTTAATACTGATGCTTGCCCGCCCTTGAGCGGGTGGGTCATCTGTCCGCTTTGAGATGCAAGCCAGTGATATGGTACACTAAGATACTCTAGTTGAATACTAAAGGAAAAGTAGAAATGTTGGTGGTTTTCAAATTTTTGTTAAAAGTTTCAATTTTGGTACTTAACGGTATTTTTGGACATTTCTTTATTTATTTTTTTTTTTTTTGTAATATTAGGCATGTTCTGAAAATTTTCGACATTTCTTTACGATTTGTTTTTGTAAATTTTTGGAACGTTCTGGAATTTGGTGTCAAATTACAAAGGTCTAGGCTAAATCCAAGATGGCTGACGTTCAACTGGAATGATAGAGCATGCAAGTCCGGCAGGCGAACAGAATAGTGCTGATTCGACTCGAGCGTGCCCGAGATGGATCACGCCACCTCTATCCACTGTTGTCACTAGAGATAAGAGAAAAATGCTGATAGGGTATTTGCAGGGGGTAGTGAGGCAAGTTGACTTTGTTTGTACACGTAACAATATGGCGGAGTATACAATCAGCTCTTCCCGTAGATGTTTTTATGGCTAAGGTTATGGCCGGACAGCCAGCATCCAATTTGTACACGTTGCACTGGCAACAATCAATTTTATTTTCACGCATTAGTATGGCGAATGATCGTTTTTCCTCTTCAGTCTCATATCCTCAAACCCCTCACCATTGAACATATGTCACGTTCTATCTGTACGTATGATTCTCTAATCTCTGGTTCTCACTGTATCGCCATAATCCTACTTCTACACTTCAAGCGTAAAAAGAGAGCAGATAACGTAAATACCTCTCACAGCTTTGCTGAAAAGGCTTTTGAAGTAATGTCAAAATTTTTAAGACTAGTAAAAATTTTAACATATTTTAACTCAAGAACGCTTTATTACTAACTTGATTATTCTAAATCGTATAACTGTTTGTCTAGAAAAATTAGACTACACAAAATAGACATTTACTGTAGGACTGCTTCCCAATATCGGTTCTTATTTTAAGCGCAGAATATCACTGTCTAAAAAAACCAGTGGAAATGATAAATCGTTGTCTTAAATAGAAAATTACTATGAAAAATAAATTCATATTAACTGTTACATTACAAAAATTTTCAAGCAAAATTATTTACTCTACGTGAAATTACTCCATCACGAATATTTTCACGTGAGATAATTCAAAGATGTTTTATTTTCAATAGTAAATATTTACACCGTTTTGTGCAAGAAGACATTTCACGAAAAATATTTGCGAGTTTTGTTGAAAACACTTTTCTGTTGCAGTTATACTTTAGCGATTTTACGTAAAATTCTTTATATATATATATATATATATATATATATATATATATATATATATATATATATATATATATATATACATATATAAAATTATTCCGAGGAGAAGTTTATGTAAACCACGTAGCCGCAGACTTGTATTAAAAAATTCTTCGTCAGACACAGCCCAGTCAGAAAGCAAAGCATTCGTGGCGAGATTTCAGAAAAATTAGGCAACCCAAAATCGTGACAGCTATATGGTGACCGCTATATGTGGCATAAACGCGTAATCACGGGCAGGTAGAAACATTTAGCGAGTACAAGAGCATGAAAATAGATTCCAAAGTCTTATATATTTTCAAGTCCAGGCTACATTTATATTGTCTGCTGATGCAGTTATCACCCAGAGTCCGTCTACAAATGGTATTATGAAGAGAGATGATGGTTTTTCGGGTTTACTGGGATTCAACATACATTCAGCTTATAATAACATTACTGGCTTTCGCTTGTGCTTATAGCTTTTGCCCTATTTGACTGAGCCAATAAGAATTTCGCTATGTTGTAATATTTGTTGCCTGTTATTGGTCCGCGAAAAGCTATGTTGTGTCAGCGTGTAACACCCAGTCACACATGTCGCAAGAAAGCACCGTGTTTTCAAGGCTATGTTGGCAAAAATCATTTTCGAGATATAGCGTCATAAGTAATTATGAGCTTTAGTTATTGTTTCTTTGCTCGTTTATAATTAGTAGGGCGCGGTAGTTTCGCGAAAAGATTTTCGCAGCACTTTGTTTCAGTGCCTTACGTGCCCACCTGCATCTCTGCTTAGTGGTCAGTGATTGGATGCCTTAACATGCAACGTCTGGAAGTTAAACACGCAAATTACAGATGTGATGTGACGCAGTTATCCGTATACTGATTGGCACAGTCGAATTAATAACGACTGTGCACAGATACACTCTGCCAATAGCCAAGAAGTTGAGCTGCAGGTGTGTATGTAAGACACTGAAAAAAACTGGGGCAGAAATATTGTCGCGGAAACTACCCGGCCCTAATAAGTAGGGAACCCTTCATTTTCATGAAAAGGTTCTTGAACCAACTTGTTTAAATGCTTTACGTATTGTATGGTGGCTCGGCAACATTATTCTAATTAAAACAGTCAAATGAAATGAATTGAACATATACTGGTCAGGGCTTAACATCTATGTCTTAAGAGCTGGTGAGTGGTGACATGACGTGAGTGTGAAGCAGCGCCGAAATGAAGGGGTTGGGTAAACAGAAGATCCTCGAGAAAACCCACCGACCAGCGGCGTCGTCCGGCACGATTCCCACATGTGAAAATCCTGTGACCGACCTCGCCGGGAATTGAACATGGATCACCCTGGTGAGAGGCGAGTGCTCTACCCACTGCGCCAACCGCGGCACTGACAACACAGTCGAATGAAAGTCATTTCTGCACAAATAAGACACGCTGCCAGAAACCTCGGAGCAGATCTGCGTGTGAACAAACAACGCAATTAAACAAACCGGTGTAGTATCTTCTCACGAAAATCATTAGCCCTTATTTATGACGCGGAAAGGGAAAAATATATTTTTGTCGGCCAAGTATAACTTAAAGGAGAGAGAAAATCCGATGTTATGGTAGAATCAGTAAATTGTTAGTTTTAGTTTAACAACTACTGCGGAGATTTTCTTTATGCAACGACAACTTCGTAAAAAGCCTCCGTGTTCTGCTACGAGTGGATATTTACGTATTTATGTTTAAGGTGTGCCACCCTAGATAGGCGCCACGTGTGTGTGTGGCAGGAGCGGTAAGGTTGCCGTCGACCGATGAATGTAATGTATTATCGCCTCTCCGCTCAAGCCAATCAGCTGGCGTGCAGTTCTTTACTATCATCCTTTTCCCTATAGGTAGAGACATGCGAAATTCGCGTTATTTTCTGACAGCTGACTAGACTGCAAGTGACTATAGGCTCGTCCGACGTCTCCCGCTGGCCGATATTGTCGTGACTTGCCGCGGAGAATGTTTATACGGTAGAGAGGCCAATCTCTGTAAAGACGTAACACACGTAACTGACAACACATAAAAGTTCGTGACCAATTAAATCGTAGATTATGCTCTGTTATGTATAGGAAAGTGAAGTTTAGTTTGCTACTAAATGATAACGCGAATTTTGCATGTCTCTACCTATAGGACTTTAAGCTGTGACCACATTATTTTATTTATGGGAACCGTATTTCAAAGTCTAACACTTGTTTATATACTTGTGTTTTTCGAATCCAATCGTTAATTTTCCAGGCACGACAGTCTGAAAAAAAAAAAAAAAAAAAAACATTTTTGGCCGTTTCGAGGGGCCAGAAAACAATGTTTCTAATAAACGTGCCGAATTTTTAATCTATAGAGAAGTGTATGTTCTTTTCGTAGATGAACATATATAATACACGTTTAATACTTTCGTCAAAAAGAGAATACTTGTGACTCGCTGCAATGCATTTGAAGAACAGGTAGGGAGGCTCCTTAATGTATTTTTGAGCAAAACCTTATCTTTGGTTCGTTAATATGATAAAAAATATATTTTCGTTACCGTTGGGGGCAGAAGGTGATTCTCTTATTAGATGGTTCATAAATTTGACTTCTAACAGCATAAATAAGAACGTAAAATTCGGATTCAATCAACAAGGGCTGTATGCGTTTGAACTCTATATTTACGTAAAATGTACTCACAAAGTTTTTCGGCCTCTAGGCATAGAGCATGGGTAGAGATGTTGGTATATAGTGAAAATTCTTTGTTTCAGCATACCCTTGAAAACACTGTAGTTTCTTGTGCCATGTATGATAAGTAGAGCCGCGATTTTATGGCGAAAAGATTTTTGCAACATTTGGTTTCGATGCGTCATGTGCACACCTGCAGCTCTGCTACATCGTCTGTGGTTGGATGATTTTACTCTCACTGGCCTTGGTAAATTATAGACGTACAGACTCACACTTATCTTATTCTGATTGGTGTAGTCAAATGAGAAACGTGTCTGAACAAAGACACGCTGCCAATAACCTTGAAACAGAACTGCCGATGTGCACGTGAGTCACTGAAACAAAGTGGGGCAAAAATCTTTTCGCGACAAAATCGTGGCCCTAATGATAAGGAAATTTCGCGAAAAGATTTGCGCAGCACTTTGTTTCAGTGCCTTACGTGCGCACCTGCAGCTCTGCTTTGTGGTCAGTGATTGGATGCCGTAACACCCAGCGTGTGGAGGTTAAAACGCGCAAATCAATGACGTGATGTGTGGCAGTTATCCGTGTAGTGATTGGCACAGTTAAATGAATAACGACTCTGCACAAAAACACCCTGTCAATATTCTTGAAGTTGAACTGCAGGTGTGCACGTAAGACACTGAAACAAATTGGGGCAAAAATCTTTTCACCGAAAATTCCCGTCCATATACAAATGACACAACGTAGCTGACTAATAATAGGCATCACACATGACAGTACCGGCATTCTTATTGGCTTAGTCAAATAGGGAAATATATCTATCTACACACAAAAGCCAGTAAACTTTTCTTAAGATGAGCGGGCTGCGTTAAAACTCAGCGAACACTCAAGTTTTCCCTCGATCAACAATCATCTCTAAGCATGAGCAATTCCAGATATGTGTCAATAAATTTCCATAAATCTAACTAGTCCGGTGTCTGAGATCTAAAACCCCACATAAGAAAGCCTGTTAACACACCCTGTTTTTATCCAGTGGTGGTAAACACGATCCCTGATGAATTTAAAATTGTCTGCCTCCACTGAGAATCGATCACACGTAACCAGGTTACTGTCAGGTTTTTTTTATTTTGGCCGACGCTAGGCCTTCAAGCGAAATGAAACTCTTCTCATCTTGATTGAAACGTAATCCGGTCTACAACATGTGGTTTAATCGCCTGACTTAATTTCAAGCGGTGTTCGCCTCACACGTCTCCAGGAAATATTCCAGCAGAGAACATTTCCGAAAGTAAGTTACGATCACGTCACTTAAAATTGAATCATTTTCGCACTGAATTTGACTTTAATAAGGAAATTGGGTTAAGTAATACAGTTTAAAACCTTTCTGATTTGATTATTGACTAGCAAAGGTTTTGAAGAGGTAGTAATGCTGTCACTCTGTCGGAAGGATTAACATCTGTTTAAGTTTTGTGAGCAAAACTTTTTGTAACTAATACAATTTATTATTCAATCATGCTCTATATACGTGTATACATATATAATTTAAACGAACTTCGAGTTAGGTCCAAATATTTACTACATGTAATATTCAAGTATTAATAAAAAATTAAAAAAATATATTTTAAAACTAACTCGCAGTTTGTTTAGTTTTCAAATTAGACAAGTGGTTTTATGTATGCATATATATAGCATGGTTGAAAAATAAATTGTATTAGATACAAAATTTTATACATAAAACATCAACGGATGTTATTCTTCAGACAAAGTGACAGCATTAATACCTACTTCAAAACATTAGTGGAAATAACGATAATTTACTTTGTAATATAATTATCGTTATTTCCGCATATGTTAGAATATTACATATAGTAAATATTAAAAAGAAATCTTCAAAGATCTTACAAATTGTAATGTATGTACTTTTTTTTTGCATTTTCGAATCATGTACATGTACACACACACACACATATATATATATATATAATGCGAAGGCCTTCATTGAATGGGTAAGATTATAAGATTAAAAAGAAAGGAGTTCTATATTTTACCAAAAATTGTTTGAGATAGCTAAGTTTTACTTTATACATAACTTCATCGATTAAGATAAATAAATAAAGGATTACATGATTCCTAACACCGCTGTAGGATATTATTTTTTTAAAGTGTGGTGTAGATGTAAAACATTAACCTCCTTAGCTCAGCGTTACGGCATGATTGGCTGTTCGCTGCTAGAGTCTCAGCAAAGGTGTTCCTTTTGTTTATGGAGTATATTTTATGGAGTATATGGCATTGTGAATACACAACGGTAATGTTGTAAATGTGTGATTAGTATAGTGTAGTATCTCGGATTATGGGTTGAGGACAAGTCGGATGTTTGGTTTCTTCCTATCAGGATAATATAGTATAGGTATGATGTCATAGAACACACTATTCTCGTAATTAACAGCACGTGTATTATGAAAACAAGTCTGTAAATTATTGTTTTATAGAACTTCATAATATTCTCAAATCATTGAAATTAAAATGGAAAACATTCCTTGGTCTTTGAATGTATGTAACTGTATGTACATGTAAGGAACACATTTTCTCACTTGCCTGAAATTTTGCCCAAGTGGAATCTTTACCATCTTCATCTCCCCCGTTCAATTAAGCAGAACTCCTCGTTTCGACAGCCCGAAATGGGGGCAATTGATGTAATAAATGGCGCGATATAGGGACATGTGACGCTGTTGACACGGTCTGTCTGGTCCATATCGACGTCCGGGTCATTTCGCCACTGGGATGCACGAAGACGTCCAGATCTGACATTGCAACACAGCGCCTTGAAAACGTATTAAAGGGTGGACTATCGAACTAATATTACAGTGGCTCCTTAAAATGAACAGGTCGAAAATTAATTAATTCGAATCTTGCCTGCATCCGCTATTAATGTGCCTCCCTACCTGCGCTATAATTGCGTTGCAGCGAGTTACGACTATTACTTTTTCGACTTAATTATTTAACGCGCATTATATTTGTAAATATACGAACAGAATGCACACTACAAACTATGTCGCTATAGTTTTGAAAATGCGGCACGTATATTAGAAACATAATTTTTGTACCCCTCAAAATGGCAAAAAACGATTTTTCCAGGCTGCCGCACTTGGAAAAATAACAACCATATTCGAAAAACCCAACTATAAAAAACAAGCATTAGAATTTGAACTACGCTGCCTACAAATAAAATAATGTGGTCACCGCTTAAAGTATCATAGGAAAAAGGATGTTACTAAAGCATCGCACGCCAGCTGAGTATCTTGCGCAGAGAGGCGAAATTGCATTACATACTTCGGTAAATGACACTCTTACTGCTCCTGCTTCACACACACAAACACAGCCTATCTAGGGAGGCCCCTTAAAGTCAATTTGTTGTATTGTAAAATGTTACAAAACATTTTATTAAATAAGTTACATCTACGATACCTCGTCATAGTTCTGTGTTCGTCACCCTCATCCTCAACTCAAGTTAGCGGTACAATATAGAACATCTTGACAATGAGTTAAATATAAATATTACGTAACCTGACACGAATAAAGTAATATGCTAAATCTGTAAACGTAACAACCGTTTTCGTTTTAAGTTCTGTGAAGTATAAATGGTATTTAACTTTTAGGTTATACATGAATAAAGAAACATTTAAGTAAAAGTATGGCAATTTTCTATTCTAACCGAAGCGCATTACTTGATGGGGTTAGAAATTGTAGGTAATACTGCGTATTAAAATACATACGTATACATATAACATTTTATTTTGCAATAAAATGTTGATGCAGGGGACATTTTAATCATTTTCATAAATATAGATATCTACGAAATTTTACTGGACTCGCACTTATATGAGAAAGTACTTTGGGAACTAAACATTATATGTACTGCGACGTTAACATTTACTTAAAGAATATTCCTTGAGAGTTTCCTTTAAAAAATTTAAATTTCCACGTCTTTAGTTAAATATGCTAATTGCTCACACGGAGTTGTGAAAATTAAAATATATTGAAACAATCGTGTCTTAAAGCTATAATATTGAAAGGTTGTAAAATTTTTTTACAGAATATACTTTTGAAGCTTAGCTATGTTATTGTGTACATATGTCAACTGTGTGACTTAAATTATTTCAATAACTTCCACATTATTTTACTCGCCATCAACCAGCCATGGCAATATGAATTTTAAACTTCACATTGGTATTTTACTGGAGCTGCGGTGGACGAGGGGTCAAACATCTCACCTCTCACCTAGGCGATCAATGCACGATCCCCGGCGGGTTCGGTCCCGGATTTTTTGCATGTCGCTGAAAGAAAAGTATTGCTGTACGTACTATAATTCTGTTAAAATCGGGACAACATTCCAGTTAGGTTGCCGGTGCTATCTGGATTGTTGCCTACAAAATCTGTCTTGTAGAAGCAAAAATATGTTCTGTAGAAGGAAAAAAGTGCATTTTTATTTTACATAATATATTGTTACTTCTACTGAAGAGGTTGTAGGGACAATCAAGATAGTACCGACAATCTGACAGGATTATTGTCCCAATATTAACAGAATTATAATACCTACAAAACTTTTCTTTGGGAAACGTGGCGGTCGTTGCCATTGGAATGCGGGTTTTCTCGGGAAACTCCCGTTTCCCCCTCCTTTCTCCTTCCGTCGTTGCTCCACACACATCTCACCATCACCCAATCATTCCTCGGGCGACAGGCATGTCTCGCTAGTCGATAAGCTGGTCCGACCTTCTCTCAAACACAATGTGACCCTGCCAGAACGCATTTTCATTTGTATTTTAGTTTGAACATTAATTTAAAAATGTCTTTCCCTTAGAAGACGATATTTATATCGAAATAAAATAAAGACCACGAGGAAGTAGGTCGAAGGGTAAGAATTCCGCCTCTTCATTAAACAAGACGGAAGTCGTTACGAGTTAATTGACGGCAACGGTTCCCAGAGCCCGCGACGTGAATTATGATAATCAGGTGAGGTGCACTGGCGAGCATGGTTCAAGTTTACAGGCTCATCTTCCACGTTTTAATAAAACTCAGTCGTGGAGGGGTGGAGGGGGAAATATGTGCACCCGTTCCTTGAAGTATGTTTTGTTCGCGCAGCACTCGTGACGTCGTTTAGCGGAGGCGCCATTAGCCATTGTTCGTGAGTCGCTGCTTGAGGGGTCTTAAAAAGCACTCAGCTCACTTGCACTATATGGTGGGGCGTCCGCCATCCTGATTGAAGTGTACTCTTGCATGACTGTACTTGGAGCACCTGTATACTCAGTGTGCTGGTAGGAAACACTGACCGTAACGCACTATTACCTCGGTCACGTAGCGACCGCTAAGGTGTTCAAATGCGATACAATCATAATTTTATGTTTTTATAAACTATTGTTAGTTTTATAGACGATACTTGTGAGTGCAGTCTTTTCTTACAAAACTATTTTAGCTCCCATAGTTTTCTCACAACGGTGCGTCAAATTCGAAATTTGCCATGCAAATAGTGAAAACCAATCGACCTACTGAAATGAAATAATTCCCTGTGGACTTGCATCCCATGAGTTTTGTAATGAGCCGTTTTAAGAACTCCAACATTACATTTTGAATTTAAAAAAAAATAATCGCAAAAGTATAGAAACAAATTTGGAAATTCAACCATGTTTTAAAAATATAAAAATGTTTAACGGATTGTTTTTAAATGTTTTATACCGTAGCCCATGTCATGTTAATTCTCTGTGAAGTATTTCACTTATGTAAGTTGTTTGGTTTTCATTGTTTGCGTGGCAGCAGAACATGCAAATGTTGACTTTGACGCATGAGAAAACCATAAGAGATAAAATTGTTTTGTATGAGAAGACTGCACTCACAAGTATCATCTTCAAAACAAACACTACTTTAAGTAAATATACAATTATGATTGTATCGCACTTGAACGCCCTTAAGGGGGAGTGTTAGAAATTAGTATTTTATTTTCCGTTTTCGTGCCATAACATTTATTAAAATTGTACTGTCAAAATTTTCTCTTCGAAAAAGCATACGATATATTCTTGCTAAAATATTTGACATAAATAGTAATGGATTTTTTTCAATTATTTGTCATGCAGAATCATTGCAAGAGATTTCTTGAAAGGTAATCAATATTTCTCTTGCATAGATTCTGCATATCAAATTAATTAACTATTCCATTACTGTATTATTTATGTTCAGCAGTTTGCCAAGAATACATCGTATGCAATGTCGAAGAGAAAATTTTGATAATACATTGTGAATAAATATTATGGCTCCAAAACTGAAAATACAACAAATTTGTCTAACACTCCCCCTTAAACATTCTCATTTTCTTTTAGGCATAAGCTGAAATTCAAACAACTCTTCTATATCCGAGTCTATTTTGCATTTTGTCTTGGAATTATGCGACATCTTCTTGAGGACGTTCAGTCAAGAATAAATAAGCACGTGATCTTTGAATGGTTTCTGCAACGGGGTTGTATTATAAACTGATGTGTTTTGCTGGACATATGTCATTGCTACCAATGTTGCTGGCTCGCAGTGGCGACCCTAGCCTTCGCGAGGCGCCTTGTAATCGTAGCATCTAAAATCGGTAAAATATATTTTAGTATTTCAATATGAAATGTGAATGTATACTTGCACCTGTGCGCGTGCATAAACACACACACATAACATGCACCCTAAATATGATATGTTTGCTAAAATAACAGGGCATTCAAACAATTTAACACAAGGTAAAATTATAGAAAGATGAGTTCATAAGCATTTGAGTAAATTATGTAGTTAAAATTATTAATATTTGCCAAAAGACACACAAATTAAATTTTTCAAGTAACGCCATCAAGAGTCAGACTCAAAATTATCAAAAGTAGAAATTAAAATGAATGACGTGTACAATACTAAATTTAATTACTACAACATAACTGTTTGCATGTAAAAGTGTACATTATTACTTAATATCTTAAATTCGCCGCATCCCGGAGACCCAGGCTCGATTCCCGGCTAGAGAGGACAAATTTAAATGTCCCTCTGATTGGCGTAGCCTCGGAGTTCACAGGGGGGCACGTGCCCCCCCCCCCCAACTTCAAAATAGATTTTAAAAACGATGATAATGCCTGTAAAATAATTTATTACTTTTTATATTATTTTTTTCAACAGAAGGTTAATTTAATTTCTGGCCAATATTTGTATTGAATTATTACCGTAGTTATACATTTTCAGCAAGTTTGGTAAATTTACACTTTTTATTTGTGGTTTTACTAAAAATATTATTTAATGTGTCCCCCCAAAATGTAGAGTCACGCTACTTGTGTGGACTCCCTCTCTGGGTGCAGGACTGTGTGTTGTGTGGAGCCTTCATCTCCATACTGCGGCAGACAGTGGCGAACCACCGCAGAATAATCTCGTCAGAGGTATCGTAGTTCTCACCACCCGGAGTACTCCGGGAATCCAACCAGCCTTCGAGCTGCCAACCCAGCATCATCATCATAATCATCTTAAATTCGTCATGAACAGTTTCTAAATAAACAAGAATTTATTCAGTGCATTCTTACAAGCACTAAAGCCTGTAGCGTTTAAAGTGCGGTGGTTTAAAGTTGGCGACAATAGTGCTATTTTTAAAGGTATTTTATTTCCATTGAAACAAACTACAGAAATTATAGAACACTGTACAATGGTGATACACAAAAAAAAATTATTGCAGCATTCAAATGCTCTTCTAATTGTCGTTGAACGTGTACAAACTGAAACAAAAAAATTTACGCAGAGATTAATACATGAAATTCAAATATACCTGGGAAAAAACACAGTAAAAACCGTATTCAGAAGGTGGATTATTTGCCAACAAATCAGGAAGTAAATAAGTAAAAGAGGAAATAGTTTTTTGAAATAAAATTAATTTTCATATTAATTGCATGCTTCAAAATCAAAATTTGAAAAGTGGTATCAATGAACTGTACATTGAATGTGTATGAATAATACTAAACAGCATGTAAGGCAAGGTGGTCTAGGGTGCCGACCCCTCCCCCATGACTTTCCCTAGCTCAGTTGGTTGAGCGGCTGACTTTGTTGCGATGGGTTCTATGTAAAATTCCTAGGTTTGGCTGTGTGTGTATTTGTGTTCGTCCACCTGGTATAGAAAATTGATACTTATGCAGTTGTCTCATAAAAAGGTCACCAAAATATAAATAAAAAAGTAGGGGTTATATGCGTAGTATGTAAGCACGAAGTTGCGGGCTCGAATCTGAGTGCCTGCTCAAAACATTTATTTTCTCAAAATAACTTTACATAAAATCTATTTATTCAAAAGTTATTTAAAAATGACACTAAATTTATTTATTAACATAGTATGAGTATTTAAAATCAAATTTTTGCGTTATTGCAAGTAAAAAAACAAGTTCATACCTTGTAAGTTTACAAACATATATTTTGTAATTTTTTACAATGATAGCCGTTGTAGTTTTGCAAGGTATGTCTTTTGCAATTGGATTTCTAAATTTTTCGTCGCGCCCCGCGTGTAATTTTGTGCAAATAAAAATACTTAAATTGACCTCTGCGCAGGTCATGCTTTTAAGGTCATAAATGTAATTGGTTAGAGATTTCAAAAAGATGTAACCAATATGGGGGAAAGGGGAAGATTATTCGATAGCATAGATACTAGGGCAGCTGCTTAAAATGCAAGAAGCTGCTCCTTCGATGTCTTGTTAATCAGATAAGTACTAGCGGTTGGAACTCTGTTCCAGTTACGAGGGAAGTGGTTGGAATTCTATGTTATTATGGTGTCTAGTCTATGTAGAAGTTTTTGATTGTTTTTCACTTGAAACTTACATAATTCTTTAATTTCCCCTGAAGAATTATATATATTTCAAATAGATCTTCAGCAACACAATGTTGATTTATACAAGATATTTATTTATATTAAAAGAAGGAATAACTTTATGGGAATAAATAATTGTGTACAACTTAAAGCTTAAATCCTGGCGTATCTTGTTATTATGTATAATATGTATAATTAATCACATTATGAATGAAAATATAAGTAGTTGAAATATTACGGTAAATTCATAAACCGTCGTGGCTGTATTTGGGATAATGACCTACGTTTGAGTGAAATTGATATAGAAAATAATTCGATATATTTTTCTGTAAATAATTATTGTTCCTTTATACAGTTAATTACTTGCCAAAGTAAAACATAAATTTAATTTAATTTTTGTGGTTGGGTAATGTACATTTTTACTTCAGTTTTCAATCAAATATTTGCTCTACTCCTTTGTGACATCTTGATGAACTTTGTAGGTTATATTAAGCATGCAGGACATGTCACAGCTTCATACTCACCTTATATCTTATCGCACCTGCTCTTAAAACCTTGCTAGTAAGCCTTGACCAAATTCCTTTCGTTTCACAATCAACATTATATATGTATTTAGTATTCCTTCGAAAGCTGACTGGCGTAAAAAATTAAAACTGGTTATGTCAGTTTTGTAATTAAGTAACTATTCCTTCATGTTTAAACATTTAGATATTAAAATAACCGCTGATATAATTGTTTAAACAAGGAAAGTGACACAATGAAACAAAGGGAATATGAGCAGCAACACAACCTTTTTTGCAGGTCATTATCAAGTCTTAATAGTTTTATCACATTTTATCTACCATCACGTGACAGCGTATTGTTATAAATAGATACTGAGGCGGGTGTTATTTAGAAGACTTCTTATAAGTTAGGCCTACTATTATTTGGGGGATTCGCTCAGATGGTTACTAAAAAGCGGGTTTATTAAGGTGGTTATTTAGAGTTAAATGACTTTAAGACAATTATGGTTAAATCGGGCATTTACTCTACTTGAATGACAGGTATTCTGAATATAAAAACAAGCTGGATTGATGAGGTAGACGGCATCGACGGACAAGCACGCCCCCGCCTGGATTCGACCCCCGAGGCTCGGAGGAGAGCTGGACTGCTGTTGATCGGATGAATACTGGCAGACGACAGCCCCAGTTTACTTGGCAACAGTGCCATATACTGCAGTGCTTGTCCTCATTATTGCGCCACTACGAGGGTGGTGAGGTGAGTTGCTGTCTTCTTTGATTTCCCTACGCTGGCCTAATTGCCGCTCGAACCTCTCTCGCTGTCCGGCTTGCTCGGCCATATCATGACAGTATAGTCGGGTAATGTTAAATCAACATTTTACCTCAAACATAATATTACAATAGTAACGAATAGGGACCGCACTTTTTGTAAACATATTTCTGCATCAGTTTGATTCAGAGCCTCGTATGCACGTCTGCGGCTCTGCTTCGTGTTCAGTGATTGGCTGAATTTAACTGTCACGTGTCTTAACGTTCTACTGCAAATCACGGGCGTCTGTTGTTCGCAGTTACCATATTCTGACTGCTAGAGTCAAATAAAAACATCGTTACACAAAGGCGCTCTACCAATAACGAAGAAGCTGAACTGCAGAGGTGGAACTAACACACTGAAAGAAGCTGGTGCGGAAATATATATATATATTTTTTTTTTTGCGAAAATCAGGGATCCCTACTTATTAGCCAAGACCACGGTCGTAGAACGGGTCTGGACACTCGCCTATACCAATGTATTTTGCTTGACCTACTTGTTGTTTGGCTGTAGTTCGTCAAGTTACCGAGAATGTCGTACTTTTTGACGCTGTAATTCGGGCGGTCGGACTCAAACTCCGCCCACTTTTTTCCATTGTTTAATTTATAAAGTAAATAAAGATTGCTGGAGCCTTTTCTTAAATTTGTGAGCGAAAAAAGTATTTCATAAATTGATAAAAAATACGTTTTGATAAATTGTTTATCTTAGTGGGAAGGAAGAGGGCGGAGTTTGAGTCTGACCGCCCTAACAGCAGCGCTAATAAAACACAATAATTTGGTTAACTTGGTGAACTACAGCCAAACAACAAGGGGGTCAAGTTTCCAGGTGAGTGTCCAGACCTGTTCTTCTACGACCGTGGTCAAAACTGTATAACTTACTGTTAAAAAAAAGATATCTCTGCAAAAACTAGTTTCGAGAAAACATTTATGTACCATCTTGTTACACGACCTTAGTTCCACCTCTGCAGTTCTGCATCTTTGCTATTGGCAGGATGTCTTTGTGTAAAGACTATTCTAATTTGACCCTAACCGTCAGGATAAGGTTACATATTCATCCCGGGTTTTCAAGTGGTGTAAGAACTGTTGAGTTGGGTGGAGGGATAGGATTTACTCGCTGTAATTTTACAGCAGTATAGACTATTATATTGGTGTTTGGTGGTGTTACCACGAACATTAGTGTGTAGTTAAGTACAGCTCTCTAATGATCCGCTGTTGGAATTACAGTAATTATATGGTACAGACTGTAAATTATTAACACCTAATAACGCTCTAAACGTACTATTACGTCTTGTGGCGGAGAATGACGGAATATAGCAGGTCATGATTGCTCTTGTACACTATTGTACACGTATAGCAGATTTTACAATTGCGTGACACTGCGACAGCGACGACCGACTATGCGAGTGTCTGCGAACTTCGCACACTACATGTCGTCGATCTATTTTACAATAATGCAACAGCGTCGATGCATTTAGTTGCTTTTAGTGTCATCTTTCGTCAGATATAGTAACGAAAATTTTCAAATGAATCCCGATTGCCGATTTGAATATGCGCGCCTTTATGGTGTGTTTAGTTATGTTAAATGTGTTTTTTTCTCACTGAGTTGTTATAAAGAGATTCCTGCTTCCGCATTTCAATTAATAGCTCTTCTGCACACACGCCAAGTTGATATGTTGGTTAGATGTGTTTGGTCCTGTGTTCAATTTATTTGACTGGTAAAATAACATACAATATTATGAAATGCTCACCTTCACGTCTCTTTCGCTGTTGATTTATTTACAAATGTGATGGTGTTTTATTCATATTTGTTGTTGTTCCTGTTTACAAACACTGTTGTGTTATATTGTACTTCCTGTTCGCATGTGAATTTCGCAGCTGCGATAGAACATGTCCAATTGCAGCCCTTCGCATCGCTGTCATCTACTTGCTCTCCTCTCATTGGCTAGCCACTTTTGCCGCCCTGTCGCTGTCGCAGTGTCGCACAATTGTAAAATCGGCTTATAGCGTACGCAGGAGGAACCAATAACCACTGAGAAGACAGGGAGGAAACAAAGCGTTGTGACCACTCACAAGTGAGCTAGAAGCCCATTAGACACTTGGTGTGACGTCATATGTACAACTATTTTTCGAAGGCCGATGAGAACTAGAAATTAGAGGAGCGTTTATCACCATAAACTGCAACATACACGAGGGTTTTTTTTTCCGCCAGTCTAACGGTTCCACTGACAGTTCAGTGCTGTGTATACTCATTGCTTAGCACGGCGCACCTAGGAACACATCCACGCTACCCCGAAGCGCTACTGAATATTCCAAAAATGTGCTTTACAACGTTACTGCTTGTATCTCAGAAAGAGAATAAAGATAGAAAGGTGCGTTTCGTGGTACAATGTTCACACACTTAAAAAGGCGGGGGGAGTGGCACCTTTCTGTCTTTCCCTGTCTCTGCAATACAAACCTTCAAAGTTGTGACGGTAATTTCGGAACTTCCTGTATATGTGGGTGCGTGTGTGTGTATGTGTGTATGTATGAGGGGCTTAGATGTATAGTGGTGTTGGTCAGTTAAAATAGTTTCCTCATAAACACTTTTCTGTTTTCACATGCAAAATGCAATACATTCTTACAATACTCAAATTGAATTCAGAAGTTCAGTTAAGAGTGAAATATTTTTCACAGAATGTTCTTTTGGAATATGTGAATGATGAGAATAAAAACAACACTACTAAATAATTGTGACTTACAGCAATACTAATCTCAGCCCCTAATTAATTTTCTTATGTAGGCGTATATATATTTATAATGTGAGTGAGTTATGCATATCTGTGTTAGTCTTAATTTCGTGAAATATTGTTTTACTAACAAAATTCTGTATAGGTATTTCACATATGGATTAATGTTTTCCTCATAAAATTCAAAGTTAGAGCTAAATACTCCTGTAGATACTTACATTTTAATTTAAACTTACCGTCTTGGAACATATTTCTTATTTCTCTGCAAAGTTATGAAATATGTAGGTGAGTTTAGCTTTCGTAACCCCTAGCCTCTGCGTGCAAACGATGCAAACTTGCATATACAGATTGTAATCGGAATGCGAGAACTGCCTCTATGTTACTATGTACATCCTCCGTTTGTGAGTTACGAGGGCGGAAATTTCCGAGCCACAGATCACAGGCAAGTCATTAGTGTTCATCTTGCGTGAAACACGTCGTAGCTGGGAAGATGAGCGAATGCTTAATATTGTCAGCCAGAATAATATGTCCTGGGGACGAAAGTATTCTTCGTAGATAGGAATTCAAAATTAAGTAGTTATCATTTATTCTTTAAGTTACGTGCTTAAGATATAATGTTTACTGTGATTCCTTGCTAAATTTAACATAGATTAATTAATTGTAAATAAAAAGAAGAGCAAAGATTTTAAACTGGAATTTCTCAGTATACCTACACCATTAAGCACAGTCCAAAGCATTCCTTATCCGTTGTTCGGACTTAAGATACCCATGCAATTTGACATAGGCCTAGTTAACCTTATAGTTCTCCCACCAAGGTGATTCGAGTTCGATTCCCGCCGAGCTTGGTCCCCGGATTTTCGCTTACGGGAATCGTGCCGGACGATGCCGTTTGTCGGCGAGTTTTCTCGGGGATATCCCGTTTCCCCCGCTATTTCGTTCCCGCGCTGATCCATGCTCACCTCATGTCATCCCTCCCCAGAGCTAAAGACAGCTATATTGGTCGCTGACTCAAATGTCTCTCACTCTCTCTCAACTTATAGTTTAAAGATTACGCAAAGGGTAAATACGGAAGAATTCACTAAACATTACGAGCGTGGCAACATTGGTTGATCAAACTGAGAAGCCAACAGAAGAAAACAGGAAGAATGGTAATTTGTAAGGAGTTTAACGTTGGAATAGCAGTTATTATTTTCATCATCAGGATAAGTATACTAAAGAGTATTCCCAGATGTGATTACCAAAAGAACATTAAGCAAGACACAGTTAGGGACGAACGCATTCGTCAAAGGACCACAAGAGGACATTAAAACATGTGTTATGAATTATGATTGGGAGGATTAAACGTGTCTCTAGCAAGAATTTGCAAGGCTGCAGGGCGAATATTAATGTAACAAGTTATAGGAAGAAAATTTAAATTTCGTGTAACTGTCCGTTAAAGTTTAATTTCGTCCAAGAGAAATAAAACTTCAGAGTTCCTAAATTATAATCCAAAGTCATCAAAATGACTGGTACGTAACAAAATCCTCGTATTTTATTGTACGTTATATGTTCCAGAAATACTGCGCACTTCTCTGGATGAAACCAGTTCTGTTACCAACTTGAGGTTGTGTTACAACTGTTTACCCTATTGGGTAGCAAATTCAAAGTGTGACTTTCCTGAGCTAAGGTCAAAACAAAACGAAAAATATCTGAAAGGCAACCACAAATATAGGGAAATAAACTTTTATTCAGTACATCATAATGAATCCGTATTAAAAATAGCTGCCGCTAATAAAGCACGCGAGTTACAAAATCTAAACCTGACTAATATATTATCATCATATTTTTCTTCGTATTTAATTTTGAAAGTATGGAAAAATATTATTGTTTCACCACTAACACTCAAACGTAGTACAATACGTTTGTGGTAAAGTGAGCTTTTATCCAGACTGTCATGTGAAGGATATTAATGAAACGTTTGTTTTCCTGTATTTTCAGGTGTTACATTTGAGTACACTGTGGTCCTTCACACTTCGTTTATTGCTTACATTTTTAATTTCACATATACAAAACGCGGAAAGATACAAGTAGTCTACTATAAGCGGTTAGGAATAAAATGATCACACAAGAAAGTCCTGATAACTTTTTATTTTCAGTCAGTTCGTATCTTTCCTCGCGTAACGGCAAACGACGTGAAAAGTCTTCTGTATCTAGACAAGTCACTTGATGTTTGCGTATGTAAGATAAATTGTGCAATCACATATATAGTTGGATAAAAAGTAGTTGATTAAAAATTAAAATATGTCGATGTCAATTGATTTTATTTCAGTGTTGCTACATTTAAATAGGAAAATACACGGAAATAGATCTGGTAATTCGCTGCCGCCCGTAGATATAGTAAGACAAATACTGTTAATCTTGAATCATATGAATTAACAGATATTGGTATTTTTTAAATGTAAAATTTTTACTGCTCACTTTATCTTGAACGGCATGTAAGAAAACGGTAACTAGGACTTCAGAAGTGCTTTATTTAGTGTGGAGTGTCTGTATGGAGGTATAAATATTGTGGCTTATGCAGATACGTGAAAAAATACCGTTAGCTTATTTAGTGTGACGACAGATGACTTGACGTAATGGTAAACTGTCCATGTCCAAAGAAGAAAAAATCCGAATTCTATGTTGTACATAGCATAGTTAAGTGAGGACCTGAATTTCAAACCACGCTAACTCCAAAATCTAAGAATTAGCAAAAAATATAATATCTACATTGTGTATATTTATTTATATCATAAATATGTTACCAACCACAGTCAAATTATTGTATTTTGAGTAGTAAACAATTCAAGATAGATATATTGCTCACGAAAAAGATATGACTTTTTATTGATATTTCTTACAGTTTGGAGTTAGCATGGCTTGAAATTCAGGTCCTATTGTATAATTTCTGCAGACGAAGTTATCAGTGCAAATAACGTGGGCTACGGACCGCTTTTACATAGATCCGATGCTTAAAAACGGTTACATTTTGAGGAAGAACCATCTTATTCCTAACTTCTTGCCACACGCTAGTGTAGCTGTTAGCAAAGTAATTATTTCACCGTGAGACTTTTTGTTTAAAAAGTCATAGCATACAGCAACACGAGAGTTTTTACTTGAAAATTGGTTTTCTAATTGTTTGCGACCAAATTTTCGCAGACAATTTTTGGCAGAATTTCTCCATATGTAAAAGTATTCAAATGTTTTTCATGCCGTTGTTTTATCAGCCCAGAAATAGAATAGCAACTCCAATAAGCCAAATCGGAAAGTATTGAAAACAATACGTTACAATAAAGATAATGATATTGGTCACAAGCTGAGAGAGAAAATGAATATGTTAATTTGGGAGGAAGGACACATTAAATTCAATAAATAAGCCGTAAACATTAACGTTAGTTAAACAGAATGATGAATCAAGACAGTCTCATTGTGGCGAAGATCCTCGTAGGCATCATACATGTCTAGTTTCAAGGTGGGAAAAGCTGACAGTAGATTATCTAAGTGTTACTTAGACTTAGACTGCGTGTGTTTGCATGACTATTAAAAATCCCTGTGGTTTCTAGAGAAGAAGGAAAATTTAGATAAATTAAGAAAACAAATTTTGAAACTACATTTTGGAAAAAATACATATGTTCGTAAGGAGGGATTAGAAAGGTGTATAAATATGGTAACAGAAATTGAAAGAACAACTTTGACGATCTGTTCAATAATCTAAGTTTCCTCGATGTTATTGCGCAGTAAACAAATGATAATAATAATAATTGCCTAATAATAATAACAGCCTAATAAAATATCCTCAAAGTATGAAAAATGGTAAAAGTCACATGGTAGGTCTGGAATTATGACATAAAATAATTATTCATGTTTTTCTATTTCCCGAAATGGCTGAAAAGCAACAATAAGCCTTATCGATTTCAAATTTTAAATGCCATTCAATTTGATTGTAATCGGTGCAGTAATACTCAAAATACGACAAAAATCTTAATGTATTACAGTCATGCTATCTTAAATAACAGTCGACCTAGGATGACGTATTCCGCTCGTACGATATCTAGAAGTGTGGAAGCCACAAAGTTGTTCCAGGCACACGTATTTCGTCTCGTTCTGGCCCCTAGGAGCAAGTCACAGAGTTGGTGCGCAGTCTTCTTGCTGATAAATCACATCTACGAGACGCTAAGGAAGTGACCCATTCATTATAATACATAATAGTTAAGATAAGTTGTGATGTAGGTGTCTAGATCTTTTTAATACTTCTGCACTAACAATTTACCTAAGAAGCACCGAAAATAAACTTATTTTCGCCGTTATCAGCCACAAAAAAATAATCTGTAAATATAATTGCTAAGCATATCACGCATACATACTTTTCGAAGTGACTTGTGTTTGCAATGTTTGGCGGTCCGGGCAAACGGCCTTTTTGTAGTAGCATACAACAAGGTTACACTGCGGTAACGCAATGGATTCGCATTCTGGAGCACTTGCGGATCCTGATCTCGGCCAGCCACGATTTTAGAATGTTCAACAATAACGCAATAGCTGCTTCCTTCTCATACTATAGTCCAGGCCTTCTCAATAGGCTAGATGCGGCCCGCAGAGATATTTCTACTGGCCCGCCATCAAAATGTCAGAAATCAGCGATAATGTATTGTGATAATACTTTAAAGACTATTTCTTAATAGTTATAGTTACGTCAATGTAACCTCTGCACATGACAATGATTTATGTTGGACTAACATTAAGTTCAATTGAATTATTCCGTACAATGCCTATAATTATTGACTGAATTTTTTTGGTCCCCGAGTGTTTTTGGTAGTTATAAATTCGAAGCAAGTGGCCCGAAGGTACATTTAATTGAGAAGTCCTGCTTTAGTCTCTTCAACTGCTATTCCCATCTCTAATGACGTCGTTAAGCCTCTATGCCTACCTTCCTACCTTGATATTACCTCTTGGTAACATGATAGAGAAGGTTTCCCAGTCAGTTGTCACAAATGACTAAGCACGTATCGTTCAGAAATAATTCCCGTTCTAACACGCAATACGAGCGTGGCCAAACTCTCGTGTTTTATGGAATTTTTTATATTCTGTTTCCGAAAGAACTAAGGCATATATATGCATTCAGTGGTCTTCATCTGTCGTGCCAAATAACACCTGGTTAGTTAAAATATAACAAACTACGTTAAAAACAATGCACACCTATGTTTAATGGTACTCAAAAAGTTTGTGTTTCATACTACGATATAATCTATTTTTCACACATTTATTAACTCGTTCCTTTTCTGTTCGGTACCAATAAACTACGGTTACAACGGGTTCGAGAATTGAAATTTTTACGTAACTCTTAACTGGATGACTATGCAATATGTGTAAAATAAATGAGAAAAACAATTGTAAAAATTATAAAATATTATTTTTGTTGCAGCATCTTTTTTATAACATATGATTGCTAAATTTAACACACATAAAGCAGAAAAGAATTATTAATGTAAAAAAAATAATATATTACTTTTTTTTAAAAAACTAAGAAGTTAAAATAACTCATTATATGAAAATACTTGTAAGATTAAAACAGAAAATATCTGGGGCGAATGCAATAGAAAATTGACGCATGAAAAGTTCACCAATCACTAGCGATTGTATTGTACTGCAAATGATACTAACGGTTATGCGAGTTTTCTCACCGATAGTCATGCACTTTCTTCAGTCCACAGTATTAGCTATAGCATGCGCCGCACGTTTTTTTTTTAATCTTTAAAGTATTATCACAGTAAATTATTTTACCACTTCTAGTCCTTTTTAAAAATGTTGGTTTATTTTTTATTTTTTTTTTTTTACTTGACAAGATGAACTTTAAATGTACTTCTATACCTAAAGTTTGTTCCAATACTTATTCCGTAAATTTACGGGCTAGATCTGAGAATCATCACCCAACTTCCACAGCTTGTTAGGTAGCAAAAGTTAAGAGCATGCATCAGTGCCTTCAAAGCGACCAGATTCTACTAGGGCAACGCTCATCTGCAGACCTTACATCGAAATTAGTCATTTCAGTGGGTAATAACCTCTCACAAGATGTACCTCTGTGAGAGTTTCTTCTCGAGCTTAAATTATCCCCCGTTATTCCCGCATTTGCCTTCTGTAAGCCTCCTCTCTTTCAACATCCCACTTATTACCAGTTTTCAGCTTTGGCTTTTCTTGGAATCGCAGGTTTGCTCGAAGTTTACTCTAGAAAGGACCACGTCCCTGGGTGTTTTCATGTGTGAACTCTACTTCTAGAAGGTCTGTTTTCAACCTCGGAGAACCAGGGTCCCTTCGATTTGTTTACAAAGTAGCAGCTGCTTTCGTAAGAGCCACGTTTCAACACCTTACTAATGAGTCTATCTCTGGTATAAGCAGTTTTTATACCAAAATGTTTTCCCAGAAACGTAATTGAACCAAAGGGTGCAAGTCCAATGCTGACTGTCTATCTCTGTGTGTGACAAATTTGAATAATTCCATATTGCAGCCAATAACATAAAATTTCTTCTACCAATGTTTTTTGTTGAAAAAAAAATCGTTTCCCCCACCCCTCTAAAGTACACAATTTCCTATCTTCGCCTGAAATATGACAGAGATATATTTGGTCACGTAACGAAAGAGCAGCGTAACAATATAATAATTATTATGTCTTTAAATAGAACGAACTCTATTTTTGTTTGCGTTTTTGCAATCTACCCGATACCTCTGTCGGCAATCACAGCCCACGTGACCATCAAATTTCACGGCTGATCCTGTACAAAATAACGTCAGCTTCACACTTCATGGACTTCACAAATTTAAGTGATTAAACAAATCGCAATTAATTCTTAAGCATTGCTAGACTATCATAACCGCATCCTTCATTTATTTTCCGCAGTCGTCTAGTCCATCATTTCTGTTTGCGTTCCTCGATTCTTTTTTTTCCCACTAAAACCGACTACAGTTTAATTAAAATAGGGGTTGAGAGTTTCATTTAGCATTCTGTTAGCCCGTTACGTATTCTGTTAATACGTAGTACAAGAAGGACGAAACGTTTGATTTATAATAATTTTACACTGAACCTAATGGCGAAAGTAAATATTATTACTTTAAAATACTTAATTTTCATGTCGGAAAGTTAATTGTATTTACGAGGCGTAGTGTTATTAAAATATAATTTTATTTAAGGTAAAGATCTAAATCAGGAGTTTGTTACTAATTGGGTTTCCATTCAACCCAGCGTCCCTATTCACCCCAGTTTGTGCGGTATGCTCACTGCGTAAATAACGGATAGGCATCGTGTGAGGCGTACTTGAGCATCTGTGAGCTCATACATGTTATGCGGCCACATAAATAAATATTCCTTTTCCGATTGGTGAGAGTTTATCGTTCATTTAAGGGGTATGGAAAGGTACGATGTCGAGCGGACGAATAGAATTGTAAATCGTCAATAAAATCTGAACTCCTCATCAAAATTCGGTGAGATTTTATTTGCGGAGTAGATATTTCAACAGCGGACGTTTTCTTATATAGCACTATAAGGTAGTATACCATACTTCAGAGTAAATAATTAAATACGGCTTTTAGATAAATAAGGGATTGAATCCACACAATCTATAAAAATGGAAAAGTGTAATTTTTATAATTTATAAAACATGTTAATATCTAGACCTCACTAATGACCGAATTAAAAAAAAATTCTCGTGCTTTCATTTGAAAACCATTTTAACATCCGTAGACCTGTCGTGCAGAGATTTCCGGGTAGTGAAACTATTCTCAAATCAAAACGCGAATATTTTTGAAATTCGGTTGTTATGGAGGCCTCCATATTACCATATTAAAAATTATAAAAATAATAGTTTTCCATAATTTTAAATTCTGTGATTTCAAGCCCTTAATTTAAAAAAAACAGTTTTTAATTTTTTACTCGAAAGTAAAGCATACTAACGCATAGTGATATAAAATTAAATAAACTTCCGCTGATAAAATATCTACTCGGCAAAAAAAATCTAATAGAATTTTGATGAGTAGTTCAGTGTTTATTGACGATTGAGTATTCTAGTGGTTCGCTCGACATCGTATCTTTCCATACCCCATAATTTATTTTACTGAGCGTCAAACAGGCTGATGCAGCCTCCTTGCGATGGACCAGTATGACGTCAGACGATCTTTGCGGTGGTCGGGGACTAGCTTCTTCACCGGGAGCGACGCGGAAGCAACAGTGCTACGTCGTGTTTAATCGAGTTACAGACAGAGTTAAGGTAATGTGGGCCGACACCAGCCTTGCTTTCATGACCTCGTGTGGGCGGGACATTTACTCTACCACTTATCTTCAAGCTACGGTGTCGACCCGGATTCTCGCGTGTGGAAATCCTCACGGACAATGCCGTTGGTCGGCGGGTATTCTCGAGGATCTCCCATTTACTCCACGCCTTCACATCGGTACTGCTTTAAACGCACCTCATATCATCCCTCACCAGTGGTTAAACCTTTAATGGTGACCGCCTGTTCGGGCCACCGATCGGCGCGTAAAAGGTTCGCAATCAAAAAATTATTCGAAAACTGCTGAATGTGCATGTGTGATATCTGCTTAGGAATTGAATTCAAAGTAGTTTACACGTGTGTATATACATTTCAAGTTCGCCACTACTGGTTAAATAATAATTTCTAACCGCCGAGAACGGCGAAAAATGAGTGTTTTTGGGATATTTTTTTAGGTATGATTATCTTACCGCAAAATATTTTTAAGGAGGTGTGTACAATACACCCTTAACTTAAATGTTATAATACATATACTGCATGTCTTAAAATAATAGGGTGACCACTGAGTGTCTCACAGATACGAGTTGGCAGCTAGGAGAAGTACACGTCTGTTCGGTGACTTGCGCCTAGAGGCTATAGTGAGGGATGATGCGCGTGTTGCTTAGTCTTTAAGGGCGTTCAAGTGGGGAAATATCATAATTTTATATTTGTATGAAATAGTGTTAGTTTTGTAGACATTACCTAAGAGTACATTTACCTCTAACGGAAAAAAAATTAGCTCAGCCAGTTTTCCCGTAATGTCACTTCAAAGTCAAAATTTGCATATTTTTACTTCATACAAAACTTGAAAACCAGTTAACATATTGAAATAAAAAAAATCACATCAAAACGACACGTCACTGTCTACGGATTCACGAGTATAAGAACCCATTATAAAATATTTTTGTATTTAAAATAAATTTCTTAAAGTAACAAAAAAAATTTTCAAATTTTGAAATTTTTTATTTAACATAAAAATTTTTTGTTATGAGTTTTATATGCTATAAGCCATAGATAGTGACACGTAGTTTTGATGTGATTTGTCCCATTTCAATATGTTAACTGGTTTTCAAGTTTTGTATGAAGTAAACATATGCCAATTTTTACTTTGAAGTGCCTTTACGGAAAAACTAGCTGAGCTATTTTTTTTTTCGTTAGAAGAATATGTATTCTCAAGTAATGTGTACAAAACTAACGCTACTTCATACAAATACAAAATTTTAATTTTTCCCCACTTGAACAACCTTAACGCACTTCTAGGGCTATAACGCTCAAAATACGTTACTTCAACCAAGGGGACTACGCTCAAATTTTCCGTTGCATGCGGTTTGGAAGACAAGTGACGTTTTTCAGGACACGGCGAAACCTTTTTTTTTCTCTATTAACCTAAAATTATGAAGACCCAAACAAAAAAAAATCTCCATTACATCAAAAAGAGCACTCGGCTTCCAACATACATGCGACTGACAACTCGAGCATAGGTCCCCAGGTGGCCACCTCAAGCTCTGACTAAAATCTCGTCCTTACTTTACATTCAAATGTTTCTTTGGGATATTAAAATTTTCTCGTGTATCACACAGGACGTGCACGAAGAGTCAGTCCAGAGTACGTTAATTTGGCCTGGTGATAGCTCACATAAAGTATGACAAAAGTATGTTTTAAATTAGTATATAAGGTAAGTAGATTGGAGTAAAGCTAACCTTAACATCGAATTCAAAATTCAATTTCTTTAAACTTAAAATTTAGAACCACATGATATTATGCAACAACAGTATGAATAGTGTCTAAACAATGAAACACCAGGCTTTTTTTTATTTATTTCATATAACTGTAGTTGTATAGCAGATTACAGGGTTACATTACTCGCATTATAACCCCATTGAGTATTAATAGATACCCATTTTTCTGCATTTTACTAGCTATCCAAAATGAACACATTCCATCATAACCCACCAAATAAACACATACATATGTATACATACAGAGGTAGAGAGGATGTAAGAAAATTAACTCCTCGAACTTCGGTATGATTACAGATAAAAAAAAAAGTAAGTCGATATTACATGGGACACTTTGAAGTCGAGCGAATATCAACGGAGTTCTGAAATCTTGAAAATCTAGTTTAAAAACGCCAATTGAGGCATGAAGTTAAAAACGATTGTGTAGGCAATTGTTAATGTAGTTAAGAAATATCACCTTTCAAACCTTGCTCTTTAATGAAAATTACAGGGATGGCCAATCTATGTCATAACATTTCATTTCATCGTCACCAGATTTCATGAACATTTCATGTTGCCCATTTCTACTCTTATTGCAAGTGGCTAGACTGCACCGTTTACAGGTATAATGCACACAACTGTCACTCTGACAGAAATACAACTACATAATACCTGGTCTGTAGGCGAGTAGTACTTCAGCGAAGGAAATTTGTTTGTATATGTAATGTACTCTAAGAAAAATGCATGCTGTTATGAAATCGTTG
Organism: Medauroidea extradentata; assembly: GCA_003012365.1. Taxonomy (NCBI): domain Eukaryota; kingdom Metazoa; phylum Arthropoda; class Insecta; order Phasmatodea; family Phasmatidae; genus Medauroidea; species Medauroidea extradentata. The sequence goes on along the minus strand of PNEQ01134374.1, from coordinate 21,637 downwards.
AAACATCTGCTGCGAAATCCAGCCAATAAAACCTCAACAATCTTATGAGCGTCTCGGTAGATTTGGCAAAAAAAAAAGAGTTGTTTTTAACCTGGTATAAAAGTGATTGGCCTTTTCATTGAAACAGTTATACGAATTTCATAAACAGCGCAACAGCCATTAGCATATTTTAAAATAAGTACGATAATTTTTAAAATTATTTTTTGCTTAGTGAGGGAAAAACAGTCTTATAAAAGCACTTCTTCAGACAGCACGATATTAACGAATGTTTGGCGTCACGTAATAGATCTGTAAAATAAAAAAGCAATGGCCATGTTATTTACTTAAGTAACTGATGTTGACTTCTTCCCATGTATGTTAACTTAATTCAATGTATCTATCTGATTCAACGGGACGCTTTCGTTCGTTTTATACTATCTACTGTGATTTTTAATGATAACCTCATCCAGTGACAGTATTCAATGAGAGAGAAAGAGATAATTATATTTGATATTTGAAAGAACTGTGCAATGGGAATGCATGACTAGATTTAGTTTCTTGGACGTACTCCATTGCAAAATGAATGACTGTCAAAGAAAACTAAACATTAATAGAAAACCATAAATGAGCAGAGTATGCTTTAGTCGCACTTGTGTTCCTGAACCCTGTGTGTCTACCTGATGACGGGAACAGATTCCAGTTCCCGAAACGTCGTAACACTGTCTGTCTGGAAAACTACTGTTTTTTGTTTCGTCTTATCATTGTGTCGTATGTCTTTTCTGTTTGTGTCTGATATCCGTTGTGTTTTGTCTCGTCCCTTCGTTGTGTCATTTTCTTATTTTTCCGTTTGTGTCTGATATCTACTGTGTTTTGTGTTTCGTCTCATCGTTGTGTCGCATGTTATTTGGTTTTTTATTTTTTATTTTATTTGTTACTATTTTAATTTATTATTTGTTTGTTCTTTGTTTTATTTGACCCGATTCCATCTTGGAACTTCATGTTGTGTATGTATCTCGCCGACTAAAGTATACTCTGCTTATTTACGGTTTTCTATAATTTTTTGGCAGTCATTTATTTTGCAATAGAGTACGTCCAAGAAACTAAATCCAGTCAGAAAATTATATTTAATGTAGTTTTACGAGCAATTATTTTTGTGGAAATATTGTATCCAATTATCGTACGCGTTGTGAATGGCTTTGCAGAAAATTTCTTCAGTGAGGCCGATGACAAGTTTTGCAGTGTAAAATGCAAAGGGAGAAGGTACGTTATTTCACTCGCATTATAGTACAGGCCAGAAACGTTTAGCTGTGGCATTCTTGCTAATGGTGAAGTTCGTTAACCCACAGAACTTATTTTAAAATTCCGTATTTTTTTAAATATCCGTATGTTTATATGATATACTGGTATTTATTGTTTTGCACCCACGTAATCCACGCAGGGAAATTACTCATTCCAGTAAAATCCCTGACACCAATGTAGGTCTAACAAAAATAATTTAATTAAGTACTCTGATTAAAATGGTAGTGAACCGATAAATAATTTCAAGCATGTGTAATATAATTGAAACTCATGGTCTACATTTTCCTGTATAAGGTTTTATATTTGAAATCTTACTGTGGATAAGGGGAACCGATGATATAATTGAATACTGTCCTTATAATACAAAATATACGAAAAATCTTTTAATTTTTGTGATGCGTGGCATCAGTTTCGGGCTATGATAGGTTTAAATAATTGCTTGAATGAGCTTTCATTTTTTAAAACTAGCTGTTGGACGTATTACGTTCCCTAAAACATATTCACGGCCTTGGTAGAGTTACACGCGGGAAATGAGAAGAGAATAAGCTAGAACCTGAATTCAGACATTAACCTGGAATGATTTATGGAAATAATCTAAAACCGAAATCAGAATTACCCTAGCAGGCAATCGAAATCAGTTTATTCAAAATGTGATGCTAACCAGATGTTAAATGTCAAGGAATCCCTCTTTAAGAATATTTTATGGGATCACATATAGTTCTTGTTACGTTGGCACTACCAGTTTACAACATGCAACCAACATAGAGTAATAAAAATAGACGTATTAAAATAGCGGCTTTGGCCTATACGTAATTGATGGAGAAGAGGGAAAGAGAGAAATAAATAATTGCGCTAGCTCTCGTCTTACAGGCGGACGGAAGTCCTCTTGGGAAAGCACCTGCGAGTGCCGCTGGTTGGAATCGTCGGTAATACATCCGGAAAAATTAGTAATTGTGAAATACATTTTACAAGTTTTAATTTTTATGCAATAAAATAATGCTTCAAACACGTATATCTCATTCTTTTCTTCTTAAAATATTGTAATTCAATCCCACCATTTCATTAACGCGATTCTATATCTTTCTTTCTCAGAAGGCGTGAGATCGCAATGATATTTTTTCATTTAATTTAGTGAAAGGTGAAATTTTATTAGAACGTCAACTAAGGCAAAAACATAATTTTACAGAAATATTCGTTACATATTTATGAATTGATTTAACGTTCCATGAATAGTAGGCTTTATAGAAGGACACTGAGAATGGTACAATGAAAAAGTGAGTAATCAGCAGGGCTTATATTAAAGAACCACCTCAGTGAAAACTGGGGTGATTTACTATGGAAAACCAGAAAAAAACTAAATCAATCCGGACCCGAGTTTTCTTCAATGTGTGTCTAACGTTTGGACATTGCCCATCGTTAATTGACTCTTCTATTTCACTCCAATATATGAATAAATCGCACAGATGAACTACAAAAGCTTTGAAAACACAGTAACCTGTCTAACAGCGCATTAGATTATTCGCAGTAATACATTGTAACTACCCTCATACATTGAACTAGCATAATACGTCCACACAAATTAAATCCATGCATTCCAAAAGCAAAATAACAGAGCATTATTTCAATAACGTTTTGTGCCATTATTTTATAACATTTGGTCACACTGGCGACGCGAGACGCAATACATCATCACTACAGCCTTGGAGGTAAGAATAGTCAGGAAATGGCGTGTTGTGACGTAGTTGAAGCCGGTTTTTTGGGCGTTTCATCATGGCGCTGAGGAGTTTTGAGGTTATGGACACTTGTTTTCATGCGCCTCTAAACAATAAAAACATCTCAGAGAAGTGAAAATTAGCGACGTAAGTTACAAAATTGATATAGAATACTGTAAAAATTGCTTGAACCGGGGGCATCATTACGGATTTTCTCGTATTGCGATTGGTTAAGGAACAGGCGATTGCCATAATGGGACGGCAAAAACGGCGGCTTCACTTAGTTTCCATACATTGTCATAGACAGAGCCACCCTCTAGCTACAGCTGTGTTTTGTTTATCGAAAACTAGTATAACTCAAACCCAGAGACGAGAGGAAAGTACAGATGGAGTATTAGCAGACTACACTGAGGTCAAGCCGACTTTGTTTATTCAGTTACCAATATGGCGGAGTGCAATCAGCTGTTCCTGTAGATGTATTGAGAAACGAGGTTATGGTTGGCCAACCCACAGTCGCATTGTACTCGTTACTATGGTAATAAATAACATTTTTCAGTTACCAAAATGGCGGATGGGGTCCTCCCCTTCCGTCTCAAGGCCTCACACCTCTCGCCCTAAGACATGCGTTATGCTCCATCTGTGAGTTTCTCTAATCTCTGTTCACACCTGAGGAGGTAGGATTCTACTATAATTTATGAAACAGATTACAGTCGCGAATAATAAATATGGAGAATTTGGTCTTTGAGTTGTTATTGCGCTGACGGTAAATGTAAGACAGTAGAATTTTTCCGCACTAACACGATTGTAACATTTCATTGTGAAGCACTTAAAGTATTCAATAATATCCTGCAAATGCAGAACAATATTAAAATTAGCACAGTGTTAGGAAGCAATACAAATACCTTGCATCAGTAAATAAAGAATTGCAATGGGTACGGGCTTATTTGCAATTACTTTTCCATATTTCAAATTTCGCTAGAAATGACTGAACAAGAACCTACTAACTTTGTGGATTCATCGTTTGTCGCGAATACAGCTGGTGGACTTACTCATTCAAATTTGTTTGAAGAAAAATAACTCTGTCATACATACGAATTTGCTCAAACATCCCAAAAACTCACTTTCTGGAAAGAAAAAAAAACTGAGATTAATGTGCTTTTATATGCAGCCTGTAGAATATTTTCATCTGCGTTATGAAAACGAGCAGGCATGCGCCAACTTCCTCAAGAAAGAATGACTTACGGAAATTCTTAAGTACAGTTCACCTCTATCGTATTGACACCCTATAATTTATCGCCCTATCTGACTGTGACGGGCCTCGTAAGTAGGTAGGGAAAACTAGTCTTTAACTGACGATTGCTGAAGTTTTCCTCCTTCATCGGAAATCTTTTGCAACGAAAAATTAAATGTTGCAATGAAATAACAACAAAATTGAAAACAATTAATCATTACGAAATTTTTTTTTTAGCGTGTTGAAAGTTAAATGTAATACTGAAAATAATAATATGCACATATACTGATTAAATTGATAATTGCGTAGCCTACTTCGGGCGCCTTCGTTAAAGATGAGGTTCCCATTGGTTGACATATGACTCTTATTATTAAGCTACATGTTTTCCCTAGACCGTAAACGTTTGCCATTTACAGGAACTATAATTTCTTACTTGTGCAGTATAAGTTTTTAAATACGCAATGTCGCACGTACGTGTCAATTATCATTGAAATGTTTTGCAGTATAATAGCTCACCTTATTATTAGCTTTTTGGGCCATAATGCCGTGTTTCCAGATTATACAGTTGAGAATACGATAGTATGATGTACAACACAGCACAAAGTATTATTGATGTAATTCTGCAACATTACATAAAATATTACAAATAGTTGATTTCATCACCGTTGCCTTCATGCACAAGAATTCTGGATTTGCACAATTTCGGTAGTAGTTGCTGATGCCACCTCCAGGAGTAATTCGACAAACTGACTCACAAGATTGATTGCTCCTGATTGGCTGAATTGGTCACACAATTATGTTTTGTCAGTTATTGCTGAACTTGGATCACTGTGTTTAGTGCCTCCGTACATTTAGTTATGTAACGAATGCCGAAACATTGTGAGAAGAGTAAATGCTCGACGCTTCTCAAACCATAAAATCTAGGTAGAGACAGTTTATATGTCTTCTTGACCACACATAAGTTCACGTATGTTTGTGTACCTAAATTAAAAATTCATTGTTCGCGGTGACACAACGTGGACACATCTGCCATATGCCAAAACTGTTTACAGTTTGTTCTTAGGTTGGCCGGAAGTCTCCCGACGATAAGGTCTCCGACTAGAACCCCGGGAGGAAATTTTCAGAATTCACATTTAGGGAGGGGAGGGGGGTTATCTGGACGTATACCTACTTCTAATCTCATTTCACTGATGCTGCTTCACAAATGTTTAATATCCCATCTCACGTTTATCATCATCTGGACTGGCCTGAATGACAAGTGTATGTGCCCGGTATGATAGTCGGTTATAGTTAACATTAGCTAACTTTCATCCATGTTCACTCGGATCATGGGCGAAGCAACAAATGGGGAGTTTAAATAAGACATAATATTGATACAGCTAAATTATAAAAAAAAAATAAAGCTAAAGCAATACATTAATTTTACTAATAAAAAAACACAAAGATTACTTTCACGTGAAAAATTTTACGAATCAAAATTTTTTAGCCTAACTTAGGTCCCGTTTGAATTTTAAAATAAGCTCGAAAACTTGCTAGACATGAAATTACGTTTCCGACCGTGTTTTCAATATTGAATTTGGGCTACATTTTTCATTCCTGGTATGTTGTGATAGCATAATATGTGAAGAAGAGATGTTTTGACCATGACTGAATTCCGCGTAAAAGTGTCATATAAAATTTAGGTAGGAATTAATTGATTTATTTGCAAGGATTCATTTCACATGTTTCTTTACCACTATTTCACACATTTTTAACAGAACTGTTAATATCAAATCACAGTCTAATTCAAACGTGCATCAACTACTGTTTGAAACAAATAACATGTGTTGCAGGACGTTACAAGCCAAAATTGTTACATTAGAAAAAAAAGACGTATGATTCACTTAACAATGGTAAACATCCAAAGTAACTGATAGACACAGATATACACTAGATAGGAAGAAACGACGAGTATAGTTTCATAACTTAACTCGTGTAAAGGAAATGTCTTTGAACAGAGGAAAAAAAACACGTGAAAACAGGCTACCTTAAAATTAAATGAAAAAGTTATCAAGTTATGGACAACTTAGTGACCATTTAGATTCATTCTGTCAGAAACGAGCATAATTATTTCACTTTTATATAAAATAATACGTAGCACATCTGCTGTGTGACCACAAGACAACGTGTTGAAGTGTTTTGGCATCAAACCATTCATTTAGTAATGATAAAATTATTTTTCTTACATGATAGCATGATAGTGTAATACGAGTAGCTACTTAGGCGTGTCAGGAGGATTTACCTGCAGCAGTACAAGAACGTAGGACATGACTGATGAAATCAAGGCTGGAATGAGTGCTGTGCCTAGAATGAAGAATCTAGCCCCAGTAAACACCAGCTCTGTGCTGGATATCTGGTCTGCAAACTGTTCCAACTGCGCTTCTATCTCCTCGTGTATTCCTGGCTGCAGGAGCAGGTCCTTTACTATGTCTGCTGTTCTCCTGCCAGCCTGCAATGTGGAGCTGCACGCCCAGATGATCACTACAACCTGACTGATGTACGTCACTCCCCACATGACCGCGAGGGAAACGACGCCGGTTCTGTGAAATTCAGTACTTAAATACGTATGCCTAAACACTCCTACCAGGAAAATGAAAGTGAGTGAAACACACTGCACAAAGGCAGACATCATGACGAAGAGAACTTGTACGCCATACGCGGAGTTGATGAGAGAGATAATTTTGCACAGGTCGTTGTAGGCCATTCTGAGTGAAAACATTTTACTCGCATTGCACTGGTGCGCATGGTTTGATTGACGTGATGCAGGCAAACAATACTCCAAATCGATTTCCGTCCTGTGCCTTATGTATTTTGTACCAGCTTCCTGGGTCTGTCTAAATGGCGACTGTTTCAAATGAGACTCATTAGTGTCCTCACGTACCTCTGCATGATAAACCTGTAGCTGTGTGTTTAGGAGCGTAAACCGTTGTCGAACAAGAAGCACTACGTTGGCATAGTTGGACACCATTGCTACGATTACGAATTCTCGCGCGTGCCCACACATACACATAAAGTACAAAAACCAGGAAACGTTGAAAGATAACATCTCAATGCAGGTAGCAGCTGCAACTACGAGGAAACAACACAGCAGCAGCCGTTTAGTGGACCTTGCCCAACTCTTGTAGCATTCATTGATATTGTGCTGCAGTGTTTGATCTACCATTAAAAATTTCAACAGTACTTCCTCTCTGCATTTGTTGTTTAAGCACATCTGTATGAAACCTGCCAGATTCGTAATAACCGTGCAAGTTACACAAGTTGCGTGTGAGAGTGCTAACATCACCCTCTTGTTGAGATTGTTCAGTGAGAAGTAAACATCTGTTACGCACATAAATAAGTGTATTGTTATAACAAATATTGTGTAAACTGTTGCTATAATGGACCTCTTCAGAACAAGCCGGCTTCTCCCACTATCATGAATCACTGCTGTTTGCCGATAAGTTTCAAGGCCAAGCAGCAGCGATGCAGTGGTAGTCGGCTTTAGGCAAATGTTGAAATTCCCTTCCTCTAGTGCTTGGACGGAATGAAGACTACCTGGAAAAACAATTTCATAAAAATACGCTGTTAGCGTTTTGTTACGCATTGGAAAACGTTTATTTACATTAATTTATAATATAAAATCGTTTTCAACAACATACTTTCGGCATTAAATTTTAATATGCAAGATAACACACATTTACGAGGTAATCTGTAAATTAATCAGCTGTTCATTGTATACTTTTGAATAATTCACTGGAAAGTTTTATCTTTAAGATATAGATTTTAATAGGTATACTTAACATTTTCTATGCTTTGTTTATATACATTATTTCATCCTCTGCCCAGGCTAATACAAAAAATAAAATAACCCTTTAATAACAAACTGAAACCCAATAAGAAAGCAGATATGTGAAAATTTTTAGCATATAGTAAAACACGAACTAAATTTTAAACCACCAATAAGCGATAAACAAAAGTGCAAGAAATCAATTTAACGCCACATTAGTAGAAATACATAATATCTAAATAAAAATAATACTCAATCTATATCATACAGTGAAATATAAGCCAAACCTAATTATAAACAAAAAACATTCATCGCCTAGATTAAAACAACACATTTCGTTAAAGCCATTCAATAACCGGTACAATTACAATGAAAAAAAATAATACACTTAAGAGTAAAAATGAGACAAACAAACTACCGTGTTAAGCGTGAACTATATAAAAATTGAATAAAGTTTCGATTTATATGAAATTTATGGATTTGCTTTAAGATTTTCTCCTTTATAATCAGCGAAGTAGTAAACATAATTACTTACACGAAACATCAGTCTCTCTATCTCAACAGAATTCCATGCTATATTAATCAAATAAATATTGTGGTAATCTACAAACTTTTTCAGTCTCAGTTCATTACAAAGTTTACTGTAACTTGGATTAAATACGACATCTAGTAAAAATAATGAACGATACGTAATTACTGAACGATACATATTTACTGTTCATCTTATATTACTACTGAAGGTTGGAAACGCTTAGTTTTTTGTAGATCGTTCCTCCATACACCGTCCAGACAAATTAGAAAAAATGTTATCAAATGGCGGGAAAAAAATTAGAAGACAGCCAAATGTTTTTACCGGTGTTAGTCCCTAGAGTTACCACGCGAACTTCCACAGAGATGGTGGAAAAATGGCGACCAAAATGTTCATTACAACTTATCGTTTCCTGCTAGTTTAGATATTAAATAGCGTCTCCAAAAAAGTAGATTATAATTCAGTTCCTACAAACATTGTCTCTTCTGTTTTACTCTTAGATCTGATAGTATTCGTACTACACCTTCATAAATAATCGCACAATACTAGTACACTTCCTCCGACTGCATTGTCGACGTAAATAAAACGATTTGAAATGCAAGCAAGGTGCTATAAGATCTCATGTTTAATTATGCATTCGTTATTGTGTTTAACGTATTCTTTATATTGTCTGTATTAGTATAACATACGTAAGAGTTAGTCACAGAGAAAATTTCTGCCGCTTGAGCGCTGGTATCGGTAACGGGTGCAAACTGACAAATCACAGAGATTTAATTTTATGTTACATTAAGTTGATAATTTAAAACGCGAAATTTCTTTATTTTCAATTTACAATTAAGTTAAATGACTTCTGTCATTTCCAAGCCTATTTAAATTAAATTTTACTACAGTTTCGTATTTTTCTGGTCCACATGCAATAGCAGCGAAACTAGCGGCAGAAATTTTCCCTGTGCCGAACTGCCCCATAAGAAAACACAATTTCTTTCCAACCTGTAGTAAAATTAACCTTGTTGTGGTTATGTGGGTTCTTGTGTCTCCGGTGCTACGTAATATACGTAACATCTGCGAAGAATTAGAAAATCTATGCTCGCACAGTTCCCACATTGCTCTACGACGCACAGGCTGACATGATCCCCGTACATCCAGAGAAAATCCTTACATTGCAGAACTAAACCAGTGGATTTCCAGACCTCCTTTTCCCCTTTCAGACATTACTGTGACCAGTTTTGGAGGAGTTCATAATGGAATCACCAACCTCCAGGCAGAATACAATATAGGTCTCCATGCATGTAATGGCATCACGTACTGAGAAATTGTTTGGTGAATTGAAATTGTCGCGAAAGCGTAATGTGGTATCATTACCCAATATGAACAATGATTTTAGATTTCAAGTTAACAGCAACTTCGAATGCACTGCTTATATTTTAACGTATTGCCGTTTCCTTAAAATATTATGACAATTTAAAGTCACTCCTTGAGTATGAGCTAAAACCCCTCCTTCCTTCCTTCATTCAATGGAAGCGGTACGAACATTTAAATAAAGCAGTTTTGTATTTGGAAAATGAGTTTCAAGAGGCTTCTCTCGCATTATTTTCTTTTATATCGTGTACTTAGGCTGTGAATATCACACAGAATGACATTTGCAACAGTTATGATTCGAACATTCTTCGTATTTCTGTAATTGTATTGGACGGTTTTAAATTTCGCACTAATAATTCTGAAATATTTCGTTACTCCTTTAAAGGTTTTGTTATGGGGATATTTTTAATAAAACGTAACTTTGTAATAACATCACAAAAAATATTTATATAAAATGTTACAAGGAATAATTAATTTCAATATAAAAAAGTTTTGAAACAATACTTTACTTGCCGAAATGGCTTAATCAAATGCAGGGTTCCTAATTATTTCCACAACCGTTGAGACAGCTGTTACGTGCGTATAAACTGCTGACATTGGAGAACATGTGATCTTGTTTTTTCACATGAAACCTGGCGAGTAAACTGTGAAATCCAGAACTTTTACTGCACCCGCACTGCACAGAAAGTAATGTCTATAATATTGAGTTAGTTCATGCGTATTTAAGCTATTCCAGTACTTCAACTGTTTTTGGGAAAGGAAAACATGTTGTAAAATTATAAATTTAGGACCTGAAAAAATAACTGATCTTTTTTAAAGATTAAGCTGTTTCACCAAGCGCAATAGAAGATACAGGACATGGAGTTTTTTTCTGCTTTGCATAGATAGTGCAAATAAAGTGAAACATCATTGTACAGTTACCTTTCCATTTGTTACAAAAATGAGTTGCCTTATAAAACAAACGATTACCTTTTCTGCCTTCAACAGAGGATTGTGCTCGTGCTCGATAACGAAGTACTGTATTCGAGTGAGTGAATTAGAGGTTTTGGTCAGCGCTTAACATCGAGGTCTTTAGCACTGGTGAGGGATGACACGAAGTGAGTGTGGAGCAGCCCCGGAGTGAGTGGGCGGGAGAAAGGAGAGATCGCCGAGAAAACCCGCCGACCAGCGGCATCATCCGGCACGATTCCCACATGCGAAAAACCGACGAAGTATTCGAGTAAATCACCTAGAGCAGCTTTGGTGTGATAGTAAAAAATCTCCTGAACTTTAAGAATGGCGAAGAAAAACAAAACATGTTTCACCAGTTCTAGTGACCATTCTGCCTGTTATAGAAAATATTCTAAAATTGTTCTTCTGCAAGTGTAAACATAATGCAGAACTATACGGTGATTCAGAAAGGCAGAATTGCAATATTTGTTTTAACGGCATTGGAGTCAGTTTATTCCCTGAATTTGAAGCTGTCCGGCAAACATGAGCAAAACTATGAGAATTAAGCAGGCTAATACCTAAATATTCTGAACATATCGGTAAATATGATTATATAGAGACCACATTAGAGAGAATGGCAACAATACAAAGTTTTTCTTCATGCATACAAGTACGTTGAAAACATAAGGAAACGTTTGCCCTGTCAGCAAAGCGGTGTGCAGATAGATCTTTAATTGTATATATGATATTTAAGCACACCCAGGCTTTGGCAATGCACCGTCATCTCTAGCTATGCATTTTTCTCTAACCACCCGACGACGTTAAAACAAAACTGATGCTCCATAAATTATATTTGTACTTAATTGGTACCCATGTTTTCCAGATAGCTAATAAAATTTAGTAAAACTACCCTGTAAGTTTCTACTTCAAAATTTCTCAAAACTTTACATACTACTATAGCATTTGTTCTGTTGGGTGTATTTTTCTGAAAATTCGTCAGTAACTTTTTAATTTATGTTATTAAGTCTATTCAGTAACATATTTAAAAAAACCTATTACAGCGCGTAAATTTCTAAATATGTACCTAGCCGTTTTTGTATGTAATGGTGGATTCGAAATAAACTTTATGAATGCGTTTGAATCATGTAAAAAAAATTAAGAATAAATGTTTCGACATTTAAATCGTAATGCCATTTTCCCGAACATTTCAAGACACACATTTAGGGCTATGTTAATTTAAAAAAGAATCTCACAATTGATCATCTTTTGAGGTAATACAAAGTACAACAGAGAACGAAACTAGACACGACCAGTACTTTAGCATTAAAGATGGCGCCGACATTGGTACTGGTACTAACTCTACCTTGGCGGCTGAGATTTAAAACACGTCTCGGAAGAAGTGAAATTTAGTCCGTAAGTAATGATTGCTTAGCGGGCTTGCTAACATTATCCCACATAAAACATTACCAAATTAGCAACCATTAAGGGCGCGGCTACCGCAATTTTCATCGCCATTTTTTTATTTTTTATTTGTACCAGATATTTTTTCTTACTTTAGACACAAAATGTGACTAAATTTGGCTCTTGTGAAAATTTTCCATCTCTCATAGTTTTCGCGTAATGGCTTGTTTAAGTCATATTTTTGCATGTTTCCGTTTTAACGACTACACTAAAACCAACTGATTTACCAAACTGAAAAAAATCACAGTGGATAAAGACATCGCAGGCTACAATGACATGCTCATGGAATTAAAGAATAAAAATTATTTGAATTTTAAAAAAATTGCTGAAACTGAAAATAAAAATTTAAAAAGTTCAATATTTTTTTAAAAAAATACAAATAATGTTTATTATTTAATTTTATGAGCATGTCATTGTAGCCTGCAATGTCTTTATCCACTGTAATTTTTTTTGAGTTTGGTATATCAGTTGGTTTTAGTGTAGTCGTTAAAACGGAAACATGCAAAATATGGCTTTAACAAGCCATTACGCGAAAACTATTAAAGATAAAAAAATTTCATAAGAGTCAAATTTAGTTACATTTTGTGTCTTAAACAAGAAAAAAATTATCTGGTACAAATACAAAATAAAATAATGATGATGAAAATTGCGGTAGACCGCGCCCTTAATAAATTAAATCGAACAGAACGGCGCAAAGGTAACACGTAAGACTTTAATTCGGGATGACTAGGGTTCGATTCCTGCCACCGTTTAATCAACTTCCAGGAATAGCTCCATGCGAATGCTGGGATGGATCCTTTATTAACAAATGCCATGGCAGTTTCTGTCATTGTGTCAAGGAGTGTGTCACGTTCTTCAGTTACCTCGCTTTAGTCGAGACGTGTAAGCCCACTTACCGTACCTGAGTAATAAATTAAACTGTATTAATGAATAAAATGTTATATTTACCACATTTTATAAATATAGAATATTATGGTTTTATAACTACAAATTAATGTAATTTAATAAAGAGTGGCCTTTAAAGTCTCTAGGATTGCTATAATCAACTCGGGTCCTGTATTGTTCTGTATTTTATAATGTATGCTGACAAGTTCTACCTTCTATCTGCCGCGACGTCGCTCTGGTATGCCTGTTGACGTCAGAAGTATTGATCTGCTCATTCTGCAGGGACTCCAGTGAAGAAGAAATTCTTTCAGCTCTACCAGAAATCATTTCATGCCTGTGAAAAAACTTCAAAAATATTACAGTTGTAGTTATGACTTACTTCGATACTCGACACCTAGATACAATTATTTTCTCAAGTAAAACACCAACGTCGTTGTTTGTTATGAAATTTTAATCCTGCTCGTTAAGATAATAGTAGCCTTAATTCCTTAGTTAAACAAATATCAGTTACCTCGCAAAGAGTTAAAAAATTTTAAATCTGTGTAAAATATGGTGAGTTAGGTAGTCGCATACAGACCCATATGAGTCAGTCCGACATAATAGAGCTAGGGAATCAACAATTCCTCGTTACATGGTTGATTACTTAATATTAACTGCTGCTGAACTTCAAGTGTCGCTAATGGAAGACTGCGGTATAGACGAACTCGTTTATTATTTTTCAAGCTGTGTTCAGCAAACACATAGTTAAGTGGAGGGTGATGCGGTTGTACAGTCTGGCCTGGTGAGCGCGGGAAGAATCGTAAATCTGACTACCTTGATATAAGTTTTCACTCAGTTTGGCAAACGTTTCTAGGAGAAAATTGCATAATATAGTTTGGTGGATTGCAAAAAGTTTGTGAACAACCATACAAAACTTGTGCTCGGCATGTTAGCACAGGTGTAAAATTTTTGTAATTGATTGACAGTGTTCATTGAAAAGCAAAGGTAAGAAGGCAAACATTTAAACTACAGTTGTACTTACAACGAATTCGTGACTGCTTGGACATTTATTTTTACATCATTAATTTTTGTTACTGCAATGTGTAACACTTTTTTTATGCAGTTTTTATTTATTACACAATTTCCCTGGATTGAATTTCATTTGTTTGGTCGTTGTTTTTTAAGTAAAATTACAAATGCCCTTGTATCGACACAACGCTTTAGTTTAGTGCTATAAAGTAAATATCACATGACTGCGTTTCAAACAATTTAATACAAATAACATTTTATCTTAACTAATATTTTTAAACGCTTCTACATATAATTTCAAAAACACTTAATTAAATTCCCCAAATAGGATGCCATAGTTTTAATTTTCTTTCGTGTATCTTTTCCTATTTCCTGTTGTATTTTATTCCTAATACCTGATCGTGCTAGGTAAAGTATGGCATTTCCTTTCACCACAGCAAGTAACATTAATTTCTCAGTGTATCCAAAGTTATATTGTTAGAGAAAAAAGTAATAAAGGATCTGGTTGTCATTTCATGCGTCTGTAATAATATATCTCTATAAATGTCTCAGTTTTTAACTTAATTTTAATTGGGATCTCCCTTAGAAAAAACTGACGTCTAAAAACAGTATCCTTGTTTGGCTTGGTAAATTTAGCAAAAACAACACAAATTTTGACTATATTACTGGAAATAATTTTGTAGTTAGGAAAAAAAATAATATTTTTTTGTAAACATACGAAAGTGTTCCTAAGTGACAGGATATACTTACAAGCATCACCCAGATCGGCGCAGTGAGCCAACCAGTTGACTGATGGGAATGCTCGCTCGTCTGTTGTACTTACAAGCTGCAAATGTCGACCATGTGTATGGCCGTCACATTATATGCCTCCCCGTCGTCAGCTACACTTCAACACTAACAATCATCACTCAGCTCTCTGACAACACCTCTACCAAGAAGTGCCTCAGGGCCATTAAATGGAACTGTATTCCGCCGTGTTTCCATCAGTTTATGGAGTGTTCTCTGAAGACGCTTCAGTAAATGTCGCTTCCACAATGCGGACTCATCAAACATTTAACTTCTTATTCAATTTGCAAAGTCGGTCAAAGTTACAATATCACCTTTGATAATTGAAGCGAGGCATCACAAGCCATGTAGGAATGACTATAGCATTTGTTTGTTTTGGTAAACAATTATATTAAATGTACAATTCGTAACTGCGTAGCATCATACATTACCCTGCGATAAACGCATACATCTATAACAAGTGATCATTGATTAACATGAGTAAAACAATATTTTTTAATTATAAATAACGCTCGCTGTTTCAGTCATTACGTAATGCGAGTGTTAAAATGACAGAATAAGAAAACTTTAGTAAAATACAAAAAAAGCTTTTAATTCTATAATGAATAATACTATATGATGGAATAATATTCCACAACCACATTTCTTTAATTTACTCCTATAAGACACATTTATTGAAAGCCAGATATTTTTTCTAGCGGCAGAATTAGTACTTTACTTTATAGGAGAAATTATAACTTGTTTTATGATTTATATGTGCTATGAAACTAAGTGAAATATGCTCTCTGTGGTGACTGCGTAAAAAATTAAAATGGTAATTGTGAATATTATTGTTTAGGAAAAAACGGAAATGTTTTAACATTGAATAACAATTGTGGTACTGATATAGTGACTATCAATGAGTGTAACTAAAAAATTATTATTACACTAAACTGTTGCAAAATTATTTGAACCCACCACACGGAAACTTGTTACATTTTTTCAATATTTAAGTTCTTAGGATTAATGTAAATTCTTAAACTACAATGTATTGGTACTGCAAGCATAATTTGGTCCTATATTTGACAGTGCAGTTTTACAGATTTCGCATTGACGTTTTTCAGCCTTTTGCGAAGTGTAATAATTTTTTTAATTGCCTTAGTTATAAAATATTGCGTACTTATTGTTTTTTTTTTAAATATTTTTCATTTGTTTAAAATTATTAATGTAACTGTGGTATTACAAAATAATAATACATAATCAGAAAATTTAACAGCGTATCATTGGCCTTTCTGTTAATGGTGTCATAGAATGTTTCGAAACAAGTAAATGCAAAACATTTTCAATTGTGTGCATTTATTCAAAGAAAAGAGCGCTATCTAATTTATCTCGAGTGTTTCTTCTCAGGTTCTAGTTACAGTTAGTTAACTGTTCACAGTTCGAGTGCTGTGTGTATCTATAATGAATTTAATGAATTTATTTCTGTTTGTGTTTTCTGTAGCCTACGAGTGTATGAGGTGCGTGTCATGTTGCTGAAGAATCTTGGGCGTACACTGGGTAGCTGACAAAAGCATATTATTCTCTGTCGTATTTATAGGTACGGTTTAGTTTCTAAACAACACGTACATATCTTCACATCTCAGTTACACAGTCACTAGAAAACATAGCTAACAAAGTTTTCAAATTAACATTTTTGTACGTTATAGTAGTAATTATAGTAATATTAATTATAGTAGTCATAATATCGAATTGGGAGTGAATTTGAGTACAGGATGTTACATTAAGATTTCAATCTAGTAGACCGTCGGCATTGTGTGCTTTGGTGAAGTAAATGGTTAAGTTAAATAGACTAAAACCACATGGCTAAAACACACAAATATGATTCAGTTCTATGTATTTGGTGTGACGACAGTGTTTACTTTGAGGGGTCAGTAATTGAAATGTGATATGTGAATTAACGAAAGTAGAGCAAGCAACGTGCTAGACCAAATAAAATAGTGGTATATTCACTGGAATATTATAGTTATTTTGGCTACGTTATACACTTTTGGGATTTTGTGACGCAAACTTTTTGTCAGATTTTTTATATCTTAATATACATATGTATGTAAATATAATATGTATGTATGTATAGCGTGGGCCAAAATTCATGTGTATAACTCCGGGACGGGATTGTTTATTTAAATTAAAGCGATGTTACACTGACCAACACTACTGTAAGATGAATACTAAGGGAGCTACACGACTTTGAAAACAAAATCACAACGGCAATAAGTATTAACGTTTTATGAAATATGTATTAAAACATTCTTATAAATTCTTTTTAAATATGGCGATAGTATAAAGTTATGTTTTAAGGGAAAGTACATTTATGTAAAGCTTCAGTATTTTGTATTACTACACTTACAGAAAAATAAACTTATACCGGTTATTTTACAAGAACCCTCTTTAAATTACATGTAATCTATTCAAAACTATTATTTAATGCATTTTATATTATTTTCGATACGTGTTTTTATTCAGATGGTAGATGTCCTGTTACAAGGCAGTTATGTTTCGATCCCGACTACCCATTTCAAATCAGCGGGCTACGCATTTACTACAAAACTGCCAATGCGACATTACAAAAATTATTGCAGTACTACACAAAGATGTGTAGTACTCTAGTACACTTTCGCAAACACAATCGCGCTGCTGTCGTTGTAATTACTGTCGAATTACATAATTTTGTGACTTTTACATGGAGGAATTGATTATTGTTACATCACTCACGTTGGGGCGTTACGTAGTTAAGGAAAAAAAAAACAGTTTCATGGTGGTGTATTAAATATTAACCGTTACTGTGGATTGTGGATTTCAACTTTTAATATAGTAATAAGCACGCATACATTTATAGCATATACATTATGTCCAGAAACAAACACTAATAAGCACAACACGTATCCTGGGCTGAATCGGAGACGAAAATGTTAGTGGCAAAATGTTGCACGACGACATTTTAAATCAACGATGTGGCAACATAGCACTGCCCCTTCTTGCGCTCCACAGACATCTTACTGATCTTACTACTAATGTTCTGACCGGCATAGTATGGGTGCGGGTAAAAATTGCGAACCGCCCAAACATGCTTTTAAGTTTACCTGACATAACATACATAAAATGATGCCTGGACGTTGAGCTCAAGAGGGCACTTTCTCCGGGCAGTGTTGCCACATTGTGCACGTAAATTGACATCTCATAATCCCACAACATTTTGTCACGTACATTTTAGTTTTCAATTTAGCCCGAGGATTCGTGTGGTGTGCTTTTAATGTGTTTGTTTTTGAACTTATCTCTCTGTCTCTCTCCCTCTCTCCTCTCTCCTCTCTCTCTCTCTCTCTCTCTCTCTCTCTCTCTATATATATATATATATATATATATATATATATATATATACACACACATATAAAATTTAAACCGCGACAATACGTTTTCCATGTTGGAGCCCTAGAATACCGAGATGTCAAAAAGTATCTTAGTAATAATTGTGAGTGGGAGATTTTGGCCAGAGCTTAACATCGACGTCTTCAGTGCATGAAGCTAATATGGAGCACCGCTGGAATTAAAAGGGCGGGGGAATTGGGACATCCCCGAGATAGCCCGCATTACCAACGGCATCGTCCGACATGATTCCAACATGCGAAGATCCGGGGACCGACCCCGCAGGGAATCGAACCCGGATCGCTTCGGTGGCAGGTGAATTGTCTGACCATTTGGCCCCCGCGGTCCCAGTTTGTAATTATTATATGAATAATGTAGTTAAGAGTGTGAATCATTGCTTACTTTCATATGCGCCTAGATAACTGTGGCCTGCAATAGAGGCCTCCACTCAGCTGCGATCCCTCATCCTCTCAGCCGCTGACGGCGTCTCATATAATGAGCGGAACTCAATTATGTGCACTAATGTTTGTATGGTATAATATCCGGACACATGTTCGCTGACAATATGTACTTGGTTTTCCTTGTGTATCGTTATCTTTCACTCACTGTAAAAAAAAATTGTACTTTTACAAAGAAAATCCTTGGAAACCCAGTTGCCGAAGAAATTCCTTGTAAAACTACAATGGTTATCCTTGTAATTAAATACAAGTGTATGTTTGTAAAATTACAAGGACTAGCCTTGTAGCTGTACTTTCAATACGAAAAAAAAAATGGTTTAATTGTCATTGTACTTCATAAACAACACTGAACTTATTTATCAAATAACTTTATTATAAATGACGTGTGCAAGAGATTATTTTGAAAAAAAAAAATCGGGAAGTGCTAAGTTTCGAACCACTCTCCCACTCTCCCCACGCTTAGAATCTATGCATTTTCCTCCTCCCCCCTTTTTTTTAAAATAAATAATGTTTGGTGCAGTGGCGAGGCGGTAGCTGCCGCATCATCACTGCATCGAACACTCACCCCTTTAATGTGACTCATTTATGCAACCCCTAGTAAATGTCGTGAGACAATTGTAGAGAGACAATTTTTGGAGACAAATTGGACAAACAAATTTGACACCCAGCCAGACCTGGGAATTGAACCCAGAACCCCTCGTATCTAAGTCGATCGCTCAACCAACCGAGCTACGGGGATTTTTTTTAAAAGTAAAATGTTTGATACAATGGCAAGGCTGTCGCCTCGCCATTTCACCAAACATTCCCCCCTTTTAAGTGATAATCCGCAGTGACTTTATGCTTCGTGTAAGTGACGTAATTGGACGTTGGCGTGTGGCAGACGGACAAGACGAACACAAACACCCAGTCCTGAACCCGAGGAAGTGACTGTAAATGTCACCTCCCCCGTCGGGAATCGAACCCGGGACCCTTGACCCAGCAGCCAGGAGCGCTAACCACTTTTTTTTTTATTTTATAATTTTTTTTTAAATTAAACATACATCTATAACAGGTGAAAAGAAAATGTTAATACATGATTTAATCAGAATGATATTACTAATATAATATGTTATGCAAACTTTAAAACTTAAGCCAGTCTCTGGAGATGCCGGGGATCGAACCCGGGGCCTTTCACAGGCAAAGCGAACGCTCTACCGCTTTTTTTTTATTTTATACTTTTTCTTTTATTGTATTAATGAAACACGCCTATACACATTATGATACACACAATAGAATACACATAATATAATACATACATGAGAATACACACTATATAATAAACACATAATAACAGTCACATCATGCACGTCCATGACCCATATTAGCGTGACACAACGAATGCCATCGTCTGCCAACACGTCGTGAGATGGGTGGTACAATCCTAGAACCCAAACAAATATACACCATAGTGTCGTTCTAATATGTTACGCTGTAGGAAGTCCCATCGTCCTGCGCGAAGTATTTGGATATAGTCACTAAGTGTCACTGGGGAGTCCTGAACAGCTGTGATAAGAATAGCGTGTGCGAGGAACCAAACAGCCGCCCGTTGTCTAATCCTTGGGAAGAGCTTAAATCGAAGATCCACGATATCTTTCTCATGAACGTCTATTACTGGAAGACACATAATATTAGCGATTCTCGTTTTAGTCCACCTCCAGATGTGTTGTGTTGCCGAACAGGAAATGACCCTGTGTAGTGCCGTGTCCACGCGTCCACACCACGGACAGTCATCAGTTCTGGTGAGCCCTATCTTCTTTCTTTTGTACGCCGTTTGTATAATATCAGTATGATACATAAAAAGCGCAGTCCGTAAGCACGTTGGTGTGTTCGTATCAGACAGTTCCACGCAGAATTGGACGACATTGACCGTGGAACGAAAAATGCGCATCGGGACATGTCTGCACTCCTCTTTACGGAGCGTCATGTATAAAGTCTTCGTTGTCGCACACATTCCTGTTTGCATCGACGTTATGAATTCCATTGTTTTCACACATACCTTCCGGTACTGTGCAGGAATGATATGAAGGTGGTCGTATATATGACGATGAATGTTCTTTAAAGTCCCCTCGCCATGCAGAAAAGTGTCAATATCATTCGCCGCGAACATAGCTGTAGTTTTAGACTTAATGTCTATCAGCCCCAAACCACCAGCACTCGTTGGGAGATGCAGTTGTGTCCGTGCCACTTTCAAGAACTGAGATTTCCAGATATACCAGCCTGTGTACTTTATAATCTGCGCCAGTTGAGAGGGCGGTAGCGGAAGAAAGTGTGCAGTATACCACAATTGAGAAAGGACGAACACATTGATAGTATGGACACGCTGAATCATATTTTGTTTCCTTGTCGCGAAGGCTATCATTTTGCCGCGGCACTTAGATACCACTTCCGTCCAATTCTCCTGCAACAGCTCGGATAGTTCCTTATAAAAGGTTATACCTAATATCTTCAACTGTTCGACATCTCTGAAATTGTGGCGAAGTAGCGGTGAGTCCGCAGTAGTGACATTATTCAGGGCGAAAAAAGCACTCTTCTGATTATCCACCTGCATGTTAGAGACAGCTTGGTATTGCACAACGCACTGAGTGATCGCATCGATGTCCTGTTGCGACCGTACGATGCAAGTGACGTCATCGGCGTAAGCCGTGAAATGTATCAAACCTCGCCCTATAGGAGACGTTTCCATGCGCACATGTAAGAGACGTAGAAAAGGTTCTAAACCAATCGTGAACAAAATCATGGATAAGGGACACCCCTGCC
>PNEQ01134373.1:0-17583 GCA_003012365.1 Medauroidea extradentata | reverse complement strand
TTAGGTTAGGTCGGGTTAGGTTAGGTCGGGTTAGGTTAGGTCGGGTTAGGTTAGGTCGGGTTAGGTTAGGTCGGGTTAGGTTAGGTCGGGTTAGGTTAGGTCGGGTTAGGTTAGGTCGGGTTAGGTTAGGTCGGGTTAGGTTAGGTCGGGTTATGTTAGTTCGGGTTAGGTTTGCTCGTGTTAGGTTACGTCGGGTTAGGTTACGTCGGGTTAGGTTAGGTCGGCTTAGATTACGTCGGGTTAGATTAGGTTATGTCGGGTTAGGTTAGCTTATGTTACTTAGGGATATTTAAGCTTTATTAGTCAATTTAATGCATGGTAAAGTAACTCAGTGCAAGTGCAACTTACTGCAAAACAGTGCAACTTAGTGCAATAACATGCAACATAGCACAATAACCTGCAACATAGCGCAATAAAGTGCAACATAGCACAAGAAATTGCAACATAGTTCAAAGATGTGCAACATAGTACAGGATAATGTAACATAGTGGAATAAAATGCAACATAGTGCAAGAAAATACAACATATTGCAAGAAAGTGCAACATAGTGCAAGAAAGTGCAACATAGTGCAAGAAAGTGCAACATAGCGCAAGAAAGTGCAACATAGCGCAAGAAAGTGCAACATAGTGCAAGAAAGTGCAACATAGTGCAAGAAAGTGCAACATAGTGCAAGAAAGTGCAACATAGTGCAAGAAAGTGCAACATAGTGCAAGCAAGTTCAACTTATTGCATGAAAGTGCAATAAAGTTTAGGTTAGGTATTGCTAGGTTATGTCTGGTAAGGGTAGGTCGGGTTAGGTCGCGTTAAGTTATGTTACGTCAGGTTAGGTTGGGTTAGGTTTATGTTTCATTAGGTTAGGTAAGGTTAGGTCCGGTTAGGTTAGGTCGGGTTAGGTTACGTCGGGTTAGGTTACGTCGGGTTAGGTTACGTCGGGTTAGGTTACGTCGGGTTAGGTTACGTCGGGTTAGGTTACGTCGGGTTAGGTTAGGTCGGGTTAGGTTAGGTCGGTTTAAGGTAAGGGTTAGGTTTAGTAAAAGTTAGGTTGAGTAAGATTTGGTTAGGTTAGGTCGAGATAAGTTAGGTTAGGTTTGGTGAGGTCGGGTTAACCTAGCTTATGTCAATTAGGGACATTTACGTTTTATTAGTCAATTTAATGCATGCTGAAGGAGCTTAGTGCAAATAAGTGTAATAAAGTGCAACATACTGCAAGAGAGTGCAACTTACTGCAAGAGAGTGCAACTTACTGCAAGAAAGTGCAACATAGTGCAAGAAAGTGCAACATAGTGCAAGAAAGTGCAACATAGTGCAAGAAAGTGCAACATAGTGCAAGAAAGTGCAACTTAGATTAGTGCACAATATGTTTAGGCAGTGGTAGAATGGGTTTGCTTAGGTTTGTTAGGTTAGGTTGCTTTAAGTTAGGTTGGGTTGAGTTAAGTTGGTGTGGGGTAGGTAGGGATAGGGAGGGATGTGGTAGGTTTAGTTTCATTAGGTTATGTAGGGTTCCGTTGTGTTGGGTTAGGCCTGATTCACAATGCGCAGTCAGCAGTCGACTGCTGGCAGTCGGCAGTAGAATACAATTAACAATGTGCAGTCTAGCAGTCATTATTTTTTTTGCATTATTTTTAAAAACTGCTATTTAATAATCGGCCATGTTTTGAACATATTGTTTTTGAATTTGTAAAATTGCTTAGTTTGCTTTCAGAACCATATAAAATCTCTTAAAACAATATTTGTTTACATCACGTGATTACGAGAGTAACGCCTGATTGGTTGGAATATTTCGGCAGTCCAGCAGTCAGAGATAAAGTTCGCCATCTCCGACTGCTGAACAGCGGACTGCTCGACTGAGGACTGCACATTGTGAATACACACATCTTAATGTCCATATTAATCTCTGACAGCCGACAGCGGACTGCCGACTGCCGACTACGCATTGTGAATCGGGCCTTAGGTTGGATAAAATTATGTAGTGTTGGGGTAGTTTGGCTTAGGTTTTGCAGGATTAGGTTATGTTAGGTACAGTTAGTTTGGGGTAGGTTAAGTTAGTTTAGATCACGATCGTAGAAGAACAGGTCTGGACACTCGCCTATCAAACAATGCATTTTGCTTGACTCCCTTGATATTTGGCTGTAGTTCACCAAGTTACCGAGAATATTGTGTTTTATTGGCGCTTCTGTTAGGGCGGTCGGACTCAAACTCCGCCCTCTTTTTTCCATTGTTAAATTTATAAAGTAAATAAAGATTGCTGGAGCCTTTTCTTAAATTTGTGAGCGAAGAAAGTACTTCATAAATTGATAAAAAATACGTTTTGATAAATTGTTTATCTTAGCGGGAAGGAAGTGGGCGGAGTTTAGTTCGACCGCCCTAACTGAAGCGCCAACAAAACGCAATATTCTCGGTAACAATTCCTGAAATAAGTTCGTAATACAAACAGGACAGTTTTTTTGGATATACGACATAGCGGGCGAATATTACCGTATTGCATATATGACTACACTCCTTTCAGGAATTGTCTGTACGTTTCACTTGATGTATGTTGACTACAGCTTATTGGCTTGTAGTCCTATTTTTTGTTTTGTTTTAATCGCGGGTTTTTCTGCAATACCACAACATTTGTCTGCAATGTCCAAAAACTGTTCTGTTTTTAGATATTTTTGGTAGGATAAAGTTGGTGCAAGTTAGTGCATGCTGGTGCAACACAGTGCAGGAAAATACAATTTAGTACAAGAAAGTGTACCTCAGTACAGATCAGTGCTGGTTAGACTTAAGTTAGTATAAGTGATGTAAGAGAAGGAATCGATACAGTAACGAATAACGTTGGGTAACATACGGATTAGGTAATATATGTATTAAGTTAGGTAGGGTTATGTTAAGTAGGGTAAGTTAATTAGGGTTAGGTTAGTTATTATGCTAGGTTAGGTTAGGGTTGGGTTTGATTAGGTTGAGTTTTGCTTAGGTTATGGTATGTTTGTGCCAGGTTAGGTATGGTTGTATTAGGTTAGACTGTGTTAGTTACATTTGGTAACATTGGTCATCTGGCAGTGTAACTTAGGCAATTTAAACATTAGCTTTAATTGTTTGTAATTGTTTATTATTTTTTATTTTTTGTAATTGAAGTCTTGTATTAAAAATTTTTGAAACTAATAGTAACTTTTGAAAATTTCTTCACTCAGCACAAATACAAATAATTTTTGAGTAGACAATGTTACCCTATAATGTCCAAGTAACCCCGGTTACTGGTTTAAGAAGACTCAGTATCTGCCCTTCAAAAGAGTTGCTGTTGGTTACAGTTTTTTTGTGATTATGTGTACATCCACGAAAAGAACACGAAACTCCAAACTATGTCGCTTTAGTTTTAAAAATTTGGCACGTTGATTAGAAACATAAATTTCGGGCCACCAAAACGGCAAAAAAGTGTCTTTTCTCGACTGCAGTACATGGAAACAACAGGATTGTAGTCAGTAAGCGAGAGATTTTAGTCAGCGAGTAACGTCGAGGTCTCCAGTGGTCGTGAGGAATGACACGAGATGAGCATGGCGCAGCGCCGTAATGATAGCGATGCAGGGGGGGGGGGTGTTATCCTCGAGAGGACCCGTCGACCAACGGCGACGTCCGGCACGGTTCCCGCCGGGAATCGAACCCGGGTACCTTGGTGGGAGGCGAATGATCTGACCATTCGGCCACCGCGGCCCCAACCGGATTGGAAAAACACAAGTATAGTAACGAGCGTTAGACTTTGAACTATGCAGCCCACAAATAAAGTAATGTGGTCATCTCTTAAATTCCTAAAGAGTATAGGATAATAGTAAAGCACTGCACGCCAGCTGAGTTAACTTGAGCGGAGAGGCGATAATGCGTTATATACGTCGGTCAACAGCATCCTTACCGCTCCTACCTCGCACACACAAACGCAGTACACAGGGTGTAAGGAAATTAATAGCCCAAACTTCGGGAGATGATTCCTCATGAAAAATGAAGTAGACATTATATAGGACACTTTCAAGAAAATGTATTATTAAGAGCGGAATAAGTCCTTGAAAACCTAGTTTGAAAATCAAATTTTGTCAAAATATAAAAAATGGTTACGAGTTAAATTACGATTCTTTGGGCGGAGTTAAGTATTATTGATATCTTAAACATTTAATAATTTCAGCCATCTAACTTCCCAATTTCATGAAAATAATAGGGGTTGCCTCCCTTACATAGCATATAATTACGTCGGCGTTACGTTTTGTGAACATTACATGTTGGATTTTTGGGCAGTACACCGTGAGGAACAAAAAAGGTCCTCTTGTCGGAAATGCTTAGAAAGCACCGTTTACCAGAAAAACTGACACAACTGTTCCTTGCCAGGTATGTAGGCAAAATGTGCTACACCCGTTAAGCAATGTATTTGTACCGTGTTCTCAGGAAAATACAACCCGTGATGCCGCTGTTGAAGCTTGTCGCAAAACGCGGTTACATAAGCTTTTTTTTTTTTTTTAAACATGCCTATGCACGACTCGGATAATGTGGCAACAAATTTGGTTTAGAAAAATTTACAAAATGTTATTATTTTGACGACATAAATCCACGAAATTCATAAAGAATGGAACTTTCTTTAGTACATTCTGAAAAGATATCTGTATGTCATGTATGTATTTCGCCAATAAAAAAAAATAAAGAAAATCGTACCGGGGATGCACCCTAGTGCGGGGATAAATCCGAATTGGTTGATGGCATTCTGATTTTGGGCCTGTAGGCTGTCATCATCTCTGCATTGTGATAATGGAATGAGACCCTACGAGGGAGCGTTGCCGAAATAAAAGGGCGGGGGAAACGGGAGTTCTCTGAGAAATCCTACCGACCAGCGACATCGCCCGACACGATGCCCACTTCCGAAAAACTGGTGCAGTCACAATGCAGAGATAATTGCAGCCTACCGGCCCAAAATCAGAATGCCATCATCCAGTTTGGAGCTATCACCGCCCTAGGGTGTATCCCCCATACGATATTTCTTTATTTATTAATTTATTATCGAAATACGTACATGGCATACTGATATTCTTTCAGAATGTACTAAAGAATGTTCTCTAGTTTATGAATTTCGTAGATTTATGTCAAAATAATAACATTTTGTAAATTTTGCTAAACCAAATTTGTTGCCACATTATCCGAGTCGTGCATAGGCATGTTTAAAAAAAAAAAAAAGCTTATGTAACCGCGTTTTGCGACAAGCTTCAACAGCGGCATCACGGGTTGCATTTTCCTGAGAACACGGTACAAATACCTTTCTTAACGGGTGTAGCACATTTTGCCTACATACCTGGCAAGGAACAGTTGTGTCAGTTTTTCTGGTAAACTGTGCTTTCTAAGCATTTCCGACAAGAGGGCCTTTTTTGTTCCTCACGGTGTACTGCCCAAAAATCCAACAGGTAATGTTCACAAAACGTAACGCCAACGTAATTATATGCTATGTAAGGGAGGCAACCCCTATTATTTTCATGAAATTGGGAAGTTAGAAGGCTGAAATTATTAAAATGTTTAAGATCTCAATAATACTTAACACCGCCCAAAGAATTGTAATTTAACACCTAACCATTTTTTATATTTTGACAAAATTCTATTTTCAAACTCGATTTTCAAGGGCTTATTCCGCTCTTAATAATAACTTTTCTTGAAAGTGTCCTGTATAATGTCTACTTCATTTTTCATGAGGAATCACCTCCCGGAGTTTGGGCTATTAATTTCCTTACACCCTGTATACAGGAAGGCCCCATAAGGGTGTTCGAAAAAAAAAAAAGTGTGCCATATTGCAGGAACAGGTCATACACACCAAAAGAAAGAAACAATGTCAAACTTAGCCCCTAAGTTGCACCCTTTAAGAGGTATTTACACTTTGTGAATATTACAATAGGAGGGTCCATTGTGGTTTCCTTCGTAATGAAATACGTGCCATATGTTGGAAAGAGATAGTACACATCAAAACAACACCACTAATATCTGACAATATGATCTGTAAAATTCACCCCTTAAAAGGTATGTACACTTTGTGAAAATTACAATAGGAGACATTGTTTCCTTATTTTGGTGTGGTTGACCTGTTCCTGCAATATGGCATGTATTGCTGTTATACCTACACATCGATTAATACGTGTGCTATATAATTTTAAAGTTACGTTCTTGTATGGTAAATTGTCTGGACAGTTATTACGAGATTACTATGTTATTTAAAGTGATTTTGCCTGTCCTGACATACGAAGTTTCAGTTCAACACCATCGTAATGTAACAGGTTGAAAGAGCTATTTTTGGTAATTTTAAGGGGCTCCGAATTTTTTTTTTTTTTTTTTTTTTTAATTGACATGATGCCTTGAAACTAACATTTCCGTCATCGCTTGAAGTGAGTTTATTTTTCGTACTTAGACACAGTGGGCACATGTGGAATAGTTTCGTAATAAAACGTATTTATGAACAAACTGCAGCACACATGAAGCGCGCGGTAGGTGGTGACCTTAGTACAGGCATATCACGGGGCTGTATTTATACCCGACCACAAACCGTCCAGATATTTACTACAGCTCGGCAATACGACACTCACTCTCCAAGAACTGTGCTCACCAAACAGACAGCCTGACTGACGTCAGAGGGAGAGGAGGAGGATAGACAGTTCAGTGTGTCGCCCGGGATTGGAAGTGGAGAGGAGAAGTGGGGGGAAGTGGCGCGGCTCTCCGCCTATTTCCCCCCGTGCAGTCGAGCGCTGTCTCGTTACAATATACGGGGAAATGCCAACACATTCTCCTTTCCGAACTTCTAGTACCACTTTATGGAATATTGTCGTCTTCCAAACCTTAAGCTCGTTCTTTTGCGTCATTTTAGCCGACACAAAAAATACAATATAAGTGTGTTATTAAATACACACGGTATGAGCCCATTTTGGAAAACTCATGTATTAAATAAGATTTCTGTGGAACGAAAATGTTCTGGAGGCAATGCATACACGTCGTACACAACATATAACATAGTGAATTTCACTCAGCCGAGTAGTTTCATATGAAGTAAGTGAGAAGCAGGGTCGGAGCAATACACACAACGATAATGACCTTAATATAGCCGACCTACCCCACTGACTGGCTGGCGAGGACAATACCGCCAAGTGTTCTGTGGACCAGGGTCGAGGCAATATACTGTAGGTCGAGTCTCGGCGGGGTCAGTGTCGATATATACATAGCTCGATATTGACAAGGCCGTGCACTCGTGATTGGTTCGTCGTAGTTGCGAGGTATGGCCTACCAGGATGTGTCATCATGCAGACATTACATCATAACTACAACCACTATTTTGGCGCGAAAATATTTCTGCTATAGCATTTAGTTCAACGTCTTACGTGCTCATCAGCAGATCATCGTGGATATTGGCAGCCGTGCTTGTTCAGACATGTCTCTCATTTGACTGCACCTGTCACAGTAAGGTTGTTCTGTGATTGGTCAGTAGAAACCAAGACAAGTGAGAGACGAAACATACACTCAACAACCAATCCGGTAACACGTTGGACTTACATTCGGGAGGTCCCCGGGTTCGATCCTCGGCTCCGGCCAGCCTAATTTCGGTTTTCTATTGTTTCTCGATATCCCGCCAGGCGAATGTTGGGATGGTTTCTAAACAAAGGCCATGGCCGACTCCTCTCCCAGCTGCTGTCATTATACCAAGTTGTGTTCCCGTCTATAATGACCTCACTGTCGACCAGAAGTAAAGCCCACTTACCTTACCTTTATATAAAAATATTCTTTAAAAATACAAATAAGTTGTTCAACGTTTGTATAAAATGTAACATTTAGCCCGCGATATATTTCAGTGTAAGAAACTTAGTTCATTTCGGAAACGTGTTATTTTTAATACGGTGTATAACATGCACATTTAGACTTGGAGCGAAGCTGTCGTTATGGGAATACTACGCATATTTAATTCTTCCACGTGAGGATAATGTAGTCGCTAATAAAGACTAAAAACTAAAAAAATGCTATATAACAGTAAAATTAAGAATTTTTCACATCAAAACGCCCGTTACAGTTTGGCTCTCCATATTTGATTGTTTAAATTTCTTTTTTTTTTTTTTTTTTTTTTTATAAAATTGTAAAATGCAATTGTACCGTAAAATATATTTACTTTACGCTACAATACAGGTATCTTGACTGTAAAAATAAGTCAGGACCCGAGTTTCTACATTTTGACGATTAATATTTTTTAAAACATAAACACGAGTCGATATAGTAAAATCACTCTTGTAACTTTGCTTATAACGGACCCTACTGTGATTTTGCCGAGACAGAATGTAGCACGATAGTAGCTAATCAGTTAATTAAAGAAATTTCCTTTCAAATGATAAATTTGCTGATTTCTTTATACCGGTTGTCTAGAAGAAATTACATTACGTGGTAAAACTTACTTGCAACAAAGTTGCAGAACAATTTCACAATGTCGGCTCTCGTCTGGGAAAATATCTGGAAAACACAAATTCACATCGTGTAACTTCGCTATCGACAAGACGTAAATGCACACTTCCCCTTACCTTAGCGAGTAATTACGTCACATACTTCTTTCTAGCGATAATATAATATTCATAATTTGCTGACTAAATGCGGCCTAAATATATATACACAGCTTAATCGAGCAATCGCAGATTTTTTTTCTCTCAGTGTTTGAAAAAATGGTTAAAATAATAATATTCAACGCCGCGACTCCAGACATCATGTCACCCCTCACCAGCTTCTCCCACAAACCACCGTACAACAGTGTCCCTAGTTACTGATATTATGATACTACTTCCATCTCCTGCTCGTCCCATCTATGTCAATACCCTTAATTCACTATTTTTGTCTTCCTCATGTTTGTTTTCATTTAGTTTAGTTCTCTTCAGACCACAACTGTATCTTATCAACATGCTCCTACAACTCGTTCTCCCAAACAAACTTCGCATATATGGCCTGCAGGTATAATACACAGTCGTATCTCTCAAGTCATGTGCCATTATGATGAGCCCAGCATGCTTCCTTGACGTAACCTCTCCGTCATGTGAAAAGGATTCCTTCACTTTTACCCTATGACTGTTCCCTGAAACAATTATTCACTCCAACACGCTATGTAAGCCTACAAAAGTGAATACTAGCAAATCATCCACTTCCTTCATCTAGGTCCCAGTATTTAAAGCAGTTAGGCCTTCATGTATACTCCCCCTGCTTGAATATCAGGACCACCACTGCCTCCTCCTATTCCTGTCATACCAGTGGCGGCTCGCAATGAACGCATTTCACGACTGCTTCACCTAAAGTTGACCAAAATTACACAATTCTTTACACTGGAAATTGCCTGTGTAATCAGATACTTTCTTCTACATCTTTAATAACTTTCGAAACAGAAATGTTGTTTCTTATGTCTGTGTTGCATTGAGGGACGAGCACCTCCAGGATACTCAGATGTCACCGTTCACGTGTTCTTCGCTTCGAGCATGTAGCACAGAACTAGGAAGAGAAAACAAGACGATATAGGCAATTTTTGACGGAAACTGTGGTTCGAATTTTATTGTTGCAGGTAGTATTAATCAACGTTGCGAATGTTTTCATCGGCAAGTTAAATATCGCTAACACAAACATTCGTACGTACGACAGGTGTTTAGTCGATGCGAACAAATAAATATTCACTTTCAGTCCAACGTTGGGGCGTACGTACTTATGATGGCTATGTAGGGCGAGAAAATATGGACGAATTTTCAAAACAATCTCAATAAATTTAATTTCGGCTTCAATAAATAAAATTTATAACGTTTTAGGATAAAATGTAAGTACAGTACTTAATGGTTGGGGTACGACAAACACTAACTTGATGAACGAGCTCTTATAGTTTTAAATACTGTAACGACTAATTGGACGGCGGCCACGATGTCCGAGTGGTCGGACCACACCAAGGTGATCTCGGGTTCGATTCCCGCCGCGGCGGGCCGGTCCCCACTTTCATGCGGGAAACGTGGCGGACACTGTTGCTGGGCGGCAGGTTTTCTCAGGATCTCCCGTTTTCCCCGTATTTATCATTCCGTCGCTTCTCCATCTTAGGACCTTATCCCACGTCATCCTTGAAGCCACGCAGATACCAACGGGCGTCGAGCCGGAAGCCTGCACTCGGGGTACGTTATCTATGGGGTACCCTCACTATACCATATTTATTTACTTAAATGGAAATATTATATTGCATAGTATTGTGGATTGTAATGCAAGTTATAATTCTCTGGTATTAAAATAGTTCAGATTTTGAGTGGTAGACTAGTTCCCGGGTCAGATTAAGGCATCTGCGCAGAATCCATCATTCAATCAAATTTTATCATTAAAATATTCAAATGTATATAAGCTGTATATTATATGATCATATACGAAAACTGCTTAAGAGGGAGTGTTAGACAAATTTATTGTATTTTCAGTTTTTGATCCATAACATTTATTCATTATTGTATTTTCAGTTTTTGATCCATAACATTTATTCAAACGGTATTATCAAAATGTTCACTTCGACAATGCATTGGCTATATTCTTGTTAAACTGATTGACATGAATAATAGTGGAGTCTTTCATTAATTTGTCATGCAGAATCATTGGAAGAGAATTCTTGACAGTTCACCTATCATTCTCTTGAAATGATTCTGCATGACAAATTAATGAAAGTTTCCGTTATTGTTTAAATCAAGCAGTTTTTCAAGAATATACCCTACGCTTTGCCGAAGAGAAAATTCTGATAATACAATTTGAATAAATATTATGGCTCAAAAACTGAAAACACAATAAAATTGTCTAACATTCCCCATTAAACAGCACAATTTTGCACCAAGAAAACCAACACTTCCCGGGGGATGACCCCTGGACCCCCGCCTTAGGGAGGAGGATCAGTGTACCTTTATCACTGCAGTTTCACCGACTTTCGCACCCACGATCCGCCACTGTGTGATAGTCACTTGGGGTAACATTGTACAATTTAGGGGTAGCATTGTACCAGACATTTTCTTTTATATAATGACTTTGTAGGCATTCAGCCAAAGAACAAACTTCATACAACAAACATATTGATATAGAACACAATAGCAGTCATTAAATCTTTAATAATTTATTTGAAGCTAAACTAGCCTGGTAGTACAGAGTTTAAAGGAAGGGTTGATAGATTGAGACAGGCAGGTGACCATAATACATGCCAGGAGTCAAGTGGATCATGGGGGATGACAGGAGATTAGTGAAGTTACTCAGAGAATGGCCACACAGCTTGTCCATAGAGGCCTAGTGCAGATGGTAGACAGGTCTACTAGAGGGAGTGCAGAAGATGCTGGGTCCATGTTAGACGAGGTGTTAGTTAGGCCAGGAGATGTCATACAAGGAGTGTGTGTACTGGACGGTATTAGTGACTACAACGTTATTGTGGAGGATACTGGCTTGAGGAAACAGAAGCTAGTGATGATAGGAACAGGGTAATATGATAGTATGGCAGGGGATGTAAGAAGGGGGCACAACAGTTTCTAAGTGTAACAATTTTATAGATGGTCAAAGGCAAACAGTGAAGAGGAGAGGTGGGCACGGTTCATGGAAACTGTACAAGTGATGCTGGAAAATGTTTTCTTCCATATCATGGAAGAGAAATTAGGAAGTGGAAGATAAAATACAGGCAACGTGGGACTGGAGAGTATTAGGGATGTGGTGAAGGAAATGAGTAAGGAACTGGGTATGAAGATCACTGAGGCAAAAAAAAAATTACTTTAGTAACATGGTGGAGTAGATTAAAAAAAGGGGAGGGATGGAGATTGTATGGATACATTAGGAGAGCAAGGAGTGTGGGGAATACAAATACCAGTGCTGACTGATAGAGAGGAACTGAGGGCAACTAACAAGCAGAAAGCTGAGACGCTACAAGAACAGTATCCGTCAGTATTTGAGGCTAAGGATGAATGGGAAAGGAAAACCCTCATGGACAGTAGAGAATTCTGTAAGTTGAAGATAGATGGAAGAGATATAGCAAAGGTGATGAAGGACTTGAGTAGTCGAAAGACAGTGGGTTCTGACGGCATAAGCAATGGTGCTCTTAAATTTGGAGGGAGAGAGCTACGTAGGTATCTTGAATTATTATTTAGAAGACCACTGGATAAAGGCAAAAGGACGGAAGGTGGTTCTTGCAGTGTCCATACACAAGCAGGGAGAGGAAACTGGGGATTCTGAAAGCTACAAGCCTGTCAGTTTTACTTCAAATGTACGGAAAGTAATAGAGAGGCTGGTGGTACAGCATGTCTTACAGGTGCTGAAGGAGAGAAATTGAGAGCGGAGAGTAAGCTTCAGTTTCTTGTGTGAGACATGGCTCGCTTGCTGGCTGATGGAGGATTTGGTGCAGGCACTAGGCAGTAGACGAGGGAAAAAGAGGTGAAAGACTGTTTTCGGAAAGGCATTTTATAAGACACTGCATTGTTTTCTCTTGGAAAAAGTATATATGCTACTTGAGAAGTGGATTGGGAATTTCCTGCATGAATGGAAACAGAGGGTGAAAGTTGGGGAGGTTTGGTCACAGGAAGGAAGGATAACACCTGGAGTGTCACAGAGAAGTGTGCTGGGGCCCCTGCTATTCACTATTATGTCGTTCACATTGAGGTGGGTGTTGGGAGCAAATTGAGGCTGTTTAAAGATAACTGTATCTTATATGAAGAGACTGGTGAGACAGCCAAGTTGCGGGAGGATGTTAAGAAAATAAGGATGTGGACTCTCAGAAATAAAATGAAGATCAATGTAAAAAAGACAAAAGTACGAAGAAAAAGAAAAGTAGTGAGAATGTATTCATGTGGGGAGATCAAGATATAGCCTAGTGGATACTACTGAGGACAAGTACCTTGGAGTGGTGTTGCAAGGAGATCTTGGATGGACAAAGCAAGTGCAGAGAGTAGTTTCTAAGGGAGGAGGTCCCTGGGTATGCTGGGAAGAGTTATGAAAGGAGTCAGCCCTGGGGTGAAGGTGAAGGCATATGACACTATGGTTAGGTCAATGCTGGTATATGCTGCTGCAGTATGGGATCCGCATGTGGCTGTGGAGGTGAGGGAGCTGGAGAGGGTGCAGAGAAGGGCAGCCGGGTGGGTGAAGGGTAGGTGGAGATGACAGGGGCGGGATGGAGAGGATGAAACAAATTTTAGGCCATCTCTGATTCTGAAGGAGATGGGGTCTCTGAGGGACCGGAGAAGGGTTGAGAGATTGGTCAGACTATTCAGGGTATTAAATGAGGATGGAGGGTGGGAATAATTGAAGGTAAGGTTTACTAAGGGACTGTATAGAGGGAGCAAGGACAATAGTGTGAAGATCCACAGAGTTTGGTGGAGGACGGAGAGGGGGAGACAGTCCATGCTCCTGAGAACGGTGAGAGTGTGGAATGTCTTGCAGGAGAATCTGGTGACTGAGAGAAGAGCCGGAGGGTTCAGGAGGGCATTGGAGAGGTTGGAGATTTGAGATGAGATAGAGTAGAGACCTGCCACAGGGCATCAGTCCAACTGCGGTTTATGTTGTTGTTGTTGTTGTTATTATTTCCCTGCCTGGTACAGAGCGAGATAAATAATAAATATCAAGATTAGCTAATAATAAATATACCTGCCAAATTATTGATTTCAGAGCTTATAATTTATTAATGAAAAATATTTCTGTAAAACTTAGTGGTTTGCAGTAGTCCTACTTAAGAAAATTTTCATTATGTTTAGATTTGTTTAGGTAACCTAGCAAAAAAATCACTATTCAAACATTTTTCATCAGTAAACTATGCCTGTAAAATCAAAAGTTTTGGCTTGAAACTAAACTAACTAATTTTCTTTATAGAAACCTCACATTTTACTATTAGGTGTGTATTATTGGGTGAAATAGGTACTGCGAGTTATTTAGTGTTTATTATTTGATGGGATAGAATTTTTTTACCTTAACATTTAAATTAGCTTAATTATATTATAGTTATACTTTAATTCTTTGAATACAATGAACATAATGAAAAGTAAAGTAATTAGCTATGTTCCTATTGAAATATTTTCTATGAAATGTTGCCAAATCTTTAATCAGGAAGGAACAAGGAAAAAATTCATCTTAATAAGTGACACATTTACCAAACATTCTGCAGCCCAAATTCTACGTTAAGTAACAAAACTACACTGAAAAATAATTTGAACAAATATGCTAGGATTATGTCTATTTACGAGCACAGATTATCAAGATGATGGGGCTGTTGTCTTTGGTGCTGTTTTAGTAGGTATACTAGTAAGTTAGTGTTTTAATGTTAAAGGCTTTTTTTTTTCTTCAAATCTATTTCAACATTCTAAATTGTTTGTTATTTGTTTAACTTAGAATAGGCAAGTTTTTATTTATTGTTTAAGTTGTTTTAGTAAGCTCTATTTGGTTACCCGTATGCCATAATTATGGACTTTTCTTTCATATTTTTATATCGTACAATTCCTTCGGTACTTATATATTTTCAGTGTTTGTGCTTGTTACAGGAAGTATATTTTTTAAGTAACAAGACAGCACATTCTTATGATTCCCTAGCCTAAATATAATTTTGACATGTCTACTAAGTGTTAAAAAAACATTAGAAAAATGTTAAGTACGTTAACTGCATATAGGCATAATAAATTATGTAGACCTACCAATAGACTTAAAATCACTGTAGGTATTATCAGTGTGAAAGCAGAACTAGAAAGAAAACTAAAAAAAGTAACTTGTCTACAATCAAACACTTGTTTTTCATCATGTTAAGGTCTTTATAAATCTTATCAAATAATGTGTATGGATTGTATTTATTTGTGTACCTATGTTCACACGCATTTACCACTACCTGGCCGCTTCAAGACATTTATCCGCATACGCCAATATGATGATTCATTTAAACCATCTGAAATAAACAGAAGTTAATTAATAAAAAAAAATTTCGAGATCCTACGCAAATCGTTCTTAATGTAGTAGTAGACATATGGTTAAATTGAACAAGTGTTATGCGTTTTATTTTAAATATAAAATGTATTTCCTAATAAGTACACAATCTAAGCAAGGTAGATGGAATACAGTCTATTGCGGGTGAACTTAGTGATTGTGACGGGAGCTAGAAAGTTCTGGAAGGGTTTGAGTTTATAGTGAACTCGTCATCGGGCAGCAGCACAATGATGAGTGTCAAGACAAATTATTAAATAAAATCAGCCATAACCTAAAATATTCTCATACCTATAGATAATACTCCGAAAAACTATGCTATTGCATATAATTATGACAGTATATTAACGACTCATATTTCCCCGAGTACGTGTACGTCATAGATAAAATTAAAAAAAAAAAAAAAATCAGCAAAGGACGCAAATAAACTGTAAGGAAATTACTTACCGACAAACACCGGCAACGACAGTCAGCTTCACTGTTCACATGAACATGATTACATTCACACGGTAGGCTAGCAATTACTGAGGTTACACACACCGCACATTTAATATGCACCGGAATATTTCTAATTCATTTCCCAACAAACAATTTGACTTGTAAACAAAACACCCTTTTTATCGACAGCTGATGTACAGTGTATACAAAAAAAGTTTCGCTGTGTTCCGACATTTTGGACTTTACTGGAAAGTTATTTCGTTGAACTCAAATATCGTTCCGTTATATAAGAAAACGAAATTATAAATTAGGGTAATATTCGGTGGTTCCTAGCGCGAGGCTACAACGATAACCTGTACCAGTTTAAAAATAAAATAAAATGAAGGCTGCGAAAATTAGTACCTTAGTAGATGGACACGACATGCACGAGGAAGATTTTTTCACACATATGTTTATTGTTCATAGTAAAATACAGTGGCACAATGATTATATTAGATTAGATTAGATTCAGCAATTACAAGCAATAGGCTACGTCCAAGGTGGGTGCTAGTAGGTCTAGTGTGGCTCATTATATATTTATTTGAATAAAACAATGTTTAGGATGATACAGCATGAACTTGAGCGAAGTGTGATTCGCGAGGGTAGAAATATTCTTCCAGAAAATTTACGAGAGGCGAAATGACATGGCACTGTGCCCACCTATGGCCGATCTCACCAAACGAATGTGTCGTGACCCGCCTAGCGCCGGGTTATAGACCCATTGCCGCTTCCTCTATGACATCACCACAGACACCAAAGTTGTTTTTGGGGCCACGGGCCAAGGAGTGAACGGAATAAGAATCAGGAAGTGACACTGTAATTAGTGCAATTTTAGTACCAACATCCATTGCTAGTTTGACGATCCCCTTCTTAACCAGGGAGTAATTAATCCCAAACCAAACCACATGGTTGCATGTTTTAACAACTACCAAGCATGCGAGTGACCTTAAATTCGTGCAAGAATTTTCTCAATTTGGTCAAAAATGTTGTGTACGTGAATCTAGCACCTAAAAATATTAATAAATGTTATATAGCAACACTTGTGCAGGGATGTTAGATGGTAACACTAAAATCCTGGTACTGACACCATAAAAGAGCTGGTACTTTAAACGAAAACCTGGTACAGGTAAAAAAAAATCGTGAATGAAAAAATATGACGTTCTAAAACATGTCTTAAGGCCAGTTTACACCAACGATAATATTACTAATAACACGTGTTTTCAACAAAGTTATTAACAATGTTGTAAAAATGCTTGAAAATTGTTGATAACATCATGTTTCCAACATTCTGTTTTTACTTTGTTAATATTTACAAAAAACGTAAATAACATTTGTTGCCTACATTTTGTTGATAACATTTGAAGAGTCCACTGCAAAAATAATGGATGTTGCTCTTTTGCTCAAAATGAGTTATAAATAGAAATACAAAGCACTATGGGTGTAGAATCTACCACCAGAATTTCATAGCATAAACACTAACTGTCAATGAGTAATAGCAGTTTTCATTTCAACGTACACTGTTTCAGTATAGCGTTTTCGAACTTTCTAATTACTCTCCTGAAAAATTCATTCCTAGTGACATCCATCATTTTTGCAGTGGACTCTTCATTTGCTAAAAACAAAAGTTATGCATTTTAGAAACATGTTAATAACTTTTTCAGCAACATTGTTGATAACATTATTTTCCCGACCCATTCTAGGGCGGTCCAGATCAAAGGATGTTGGTAACAATGTTACTAACAATGTGATCAACAATGTTGTAGGCATTTTTGTCATTAACGTTGCTATTAACTTCCGTTGACCATTCTTAGAACTTTGTCAGTAACATTGGTGTTTTCAGCAATGTTAATAACACATTTGCTATCAACATTGCTATAAAATAGTGTACCATAGCTTAGGATTTGTTGATAACATTTTGTAACTAACATTTTGTAAGTAACATTGTTACTGTTCTTTTTTCGGTGTAAACTTGACGCGGGTCGTCCCTGACCTCCCCTGATCTGAGCCCGTCGTGCGCATCAAGCCCAGCGGCTTGCGCATATTGGAACACACCCGCCCACGTGCGCGACGAGGTAGCGGCGCCTAGACGCCGCCCCCGCGACGTCGAGTGGACGTAATATGTGCCTCGGACCCAGAAAACGACCATCCATTGGTAGGAAAGTGCC
>PNEQ01134372.1:0-17594 GCA_003012365.1 Medauroidea extradentata | reverse complement strand
TGTAATGAAACATCTTTGAGAGTCGGAAATCATGTTTGGCCATGTACCAGGATCTTTAAAATCAAATTCAAACTCACCGGTTACAAGTGCTTGATGAACTGCTGATACTCCTTTTCTTTGGTCCACAGTGATTGCACATTCGTTATTCTCCTCTGTCACCACAACTTTCTGGTTGGTTCCTTCATCCTCTTCGTCCAACCCCATTCTTCTCAAAGTACCATCCTGATGATGATGATCTTTTTCTAGGATTTTGTGGTGGTCCTCTGTCCCTAAGATAGAGGACTGGCTGTGTTCAGCTTCAGCTGAAACATAAGAACATTCAAAAACTTTTAAAATAGCAGCATAAATGTGCTTTTTACCTCATTATTGCATAATCTATTCTTACATAAAACAAATATGTGTTACTTTCCGTTTTAAGTGAGAAGTAGCGGAAAGTTAAGAACGGTACCGATAACAAGGGATTGTTTTACATACCTTCTTTACTTGATTCTTGGTGAGATTCTTTTTTTTTCCAACCATAATGACATTAATTTTGACGACACTTCTGCCTCTTTGATTCTTTCCCTCGCTTTTTCCTATTCTCTGCTCCCGACAACTTCTTTGACAAATTAAATCTCTTGAGTAACATTGAAGTTCACATTCTCATACATAAACTACCACAAAACAAACGTAAGACGTTGCTACTCTTACCGCGCTGGCTTGGTGCAGCTCGACACGTCCAGTAGCTGGCAATCGGCACAGCACCGACTGGTAGTCGGTAACCGGCACAGTCCGGCGCAAAGCTCAGCGGGCGGCAGGCACACGTCCACGTCAATGATGAAATGCTATGTTTGGCACGCACTACAGTAAATTATCCGAATACTGGCAGACGGAAATTCTTCCATCCTATTTTTTCCGACATTCCCTACCTTGTTTTGGCGCCCCTTCCTACTCGGCGCCCAGGGCACATGCCCCCCTGCACCCCCCTAGTTGCGGCCCTGAGTTAAAGAGTCGAAAGAATTACCGGAATATTCAATCGTCGATAAAATCTAAACTACTCATCTTGTTTCAGTGAAAATTTTTTTGCCGAGTAGACAATTTATTTACGGATGTATATTTATATAGCACCAGACGGTAGTATGCTTTACTTTCGAATAAAAAATAAATATTGGTGTTCAGAAAAATAAGGGATAAAAACCATAAAATCCATAAAAATGTAAAACTATAAGTTTTATAATTTTTAGTACGACAATTCAGGACTCTACCCGACATTCAAAAATTCTCGAATTTTTATTTTAAAACAATTTTTCTTACAGAAAATGTCTGCGCGATATGTTTAGAGATGATAAAAATATTTTGAAATCGCAATGCAAGTATTTTTACAGTCGGTTATTATAGAGTCCAGTATATTGTCATATTAACAATAATAAATTTACAGTTTTCAATTTTTATGCATTTTATGTTTCTAGCCCCTACTTTTCTAAATACCAATTTTAATTTTTTACTCGTAAGCAAAGCATACTACCGTTCCATGCTATATAAATAATAGATGTTCGCTAGTAAAATACCTACTTCAAAAAATATAAAAAAGAGTAGTTTGGATTTTAAAGGCGATTGAATATTTCAGTCGTTCGCTAGACACCTTAACATTCCATACCCGTTAAGAGGAATCCTCGACTGGCGCATGGACTGCGTTGAAGCGTGTCACACATACTCTATTATGCAAAACTACTTTATTATGTTTATCTACGAAAAGAACACACACTTGAAACTATGCTTCTATGTTTTTTCAAACATTCAGCATGTTTGTTAGAAACATGATTTTCGAGCCTCTCAAAATGACTAAAAGCTGTTTTTTATAGATTGCTGTAACTCCGAATGTATTACCGAATTCGTAAAGTGCAAAGCGAGAGGCATGCGTTGGTCTTTACTTTGTACTGTTCAAAAATAAAATGTTGTGGTTACTGCTTAAAGTCCCGTAGGAAAACACTACAACGAAAACCTTGCACATCAGTTTGGCGCGCTGCGAATAGAGGCGATATACTTCTCGTCAGTCGTCAAGCATGGCACACTGGCTCCTATCGCTAAGCTGTTCCCACGCGTCA
Organism: Medauroidea extradentata; assembly: GCA_003012365.1. Lineage (NCBI taxonomy): Eukaryota > Metazoa > Arthropoda > Insecta > Phasmatodea > Phasmatidae > Medauroidea > Medauroidea extradentata. The sequence continues at coordinate 15,510 of PNEQ01134372.1, read as the reverse complement.
AAGGTGGAAATTCGACACCGGCGAACACTCCTCTTAAGGCGGCCACCTACCCCACGCTTCAAATGCGTTGCTGTGTGTTCGTAAACAGGTTTTTTCTACGAAAATATTCCACGTGAACCTGTTGTGCCAATGTACAAAAGAAAAAAACTTTAGACAAGGTCGGAACCTCATTGTTAAGATGCCATGGTAATTAAAAACACTGCTTCTAAGCCCTCCAACATGCCTAAAAGTGGCCTTTTCAGACTCCCGTATTTCAAAATGTACTAATCGGTTGTATGAGAAACTAAGATTGCCACCTGCACTTAACATAGTTGCAGACTTTGCACCAATAAAATAATATGGTCTCCGCTTAATGTCCCATAGTAAAAACCGTTTGGCGGGAAATTTGCATGCTAGTTCAGCGCTTGGCTCGTTGAGGCGACGTGGCATTTGATGCGCGCTTCTTCAAGGTCGACCTTACTGCTCCGTCGCTTTTGAACCATTCATGAGCGGGCAGGTGGTGCCCTTAAGAGGTAAAAAAAGGTGTGAAAAGTTTTTAATTGAAACTGTGATATAGCTTGAACCCTATACAGCACGCCTGGTTGCAGAAACGTTGCTGCTACGTCGCATTGTTTCAGTTTGGTTGCGAGCCTGTTTGAAATGTTGTCAATGTTCCAAATGTTGTCAATGTTCCGAATGTTGTCAATGTCGCAGGAATATTACTGTAAAATTATTTGTCTAGCTGTAACGTTGTATTAACGTTTCGGATGGCCATATACTATTGAGTCAAAATTCTTTAGTTATTAATACATCCAAATTTGACAGTAACTGCATTTTTAAGGAGATTATTGGTTTTATTCAGTTATATTTAATCATATTATAAATTTATGTAGGATTGTTCTTGTGAAATATTTAGGATCTCTTCGATGTTAGTTTATGTAAAGTTGTGTCATTTACTTGTATTGTTCTGGTTTTGCATTGTTTTAGGCCGTGTCTCAGTTTAAAGAGTACTCTCTGCAGGTCGATTACGGATCTTTTAGAGCATGACGTCTTAGTTGAAATGTGTCGTTCGTAAGTCGGTCTTCTTAAGACTCTGTGAGAAAATTTCGATTACGTTTCTGTCCGTCATAACAGTTAAGTTTTACACAAGGCGTCTTAAGTAATACGCTTGAAAAACAAATGTTGGTACTTATATGCTCGGTTATCACTACAATATGTATTCGTTGGCCAATCATGAAAAAGGGTCTTCATTTGTCTTCGTCGCTAGATCATTGTTATTTAAAAACATCAAGTTTAAACATAACCATATCCTAAATTACTTTTCGACAGAAAAGCAAGGTTAATTATTATTTCTAGAATATTTTTATTATTTACTTTTTAATACATGCAAATAGAAATTGTATGCTAATGTGTAACTAACGTTTGTTTTCCGTGCAACATGCAAGGTTATGCAATTAGGTCAATGCATTCAAAACAAACCAACAAATTCAAAATTATTTGGTGTGATTCATTTATCATTGTGTATAAAATTCTGAAAGTGTGTAGTCTTAAGAAATAAAATATATACATGTACAGTGAAGCAATACTTTGTAGGCCAACTGTATTAAAACTAGTAAAATAACTTTTAAACTCTCACGTGGCAATTACGAAACGTAATGCGGCACAATCCTTTTCTGTAGTCTTATCATTTTCCAGTAAGTTTATACACAGAATTACGTATGCCAATGCTCAGAGATTACTTGTATAACTAACTATATGTTCATTTTGCTGATACTAATGATGTGACAACTTAACTGAGACTCCAGTTTTTGGACACCTTAGTTAAGGCTGTGTCGCCGCAATTTTGACGCGTCTTAACTCCTTGGTGTTCGCATTTTATCGTTTGACGTCTTACCAACATCACGTTCGAGTTAAGACAGGCCAAAAACACATCCATAATCGACCTGCTGGAGAGATCACCCTTTCGCATTACAACGAGAGAGAGAGAGAGAGAGCTCTCTCCAACTGGGACGATACAAACGATGAAAGGTAACAAGTGCATAAATTGTATTAATAAAATTTATGAACACATAAAATATATTTGTAGGCGATTCAAATAATAATTTTAAACTTACCAGTGTTGTATTTCAAGCAGCAAATAACTGTTTATAGGCGATGCTGTAATTTTGTGTTTTGTGTATTTAAACGTATATTAGGGCAGAATATGTTTACACAACTTCTTGCCATAATTATCGGGGTCATTGTAAATAATTATTCATGTTATAAATATTGAAATATTACCAATATGTGATACACATTTTTTCAATAACCTCAAACTGTAGCTGTAATCAAGATGGTGTGCGCCAGAGAGAATGAGAGAGTGCAGCAAGTGAACAGTTTCGTTCTCTCGCTGTACTCTCGCTCTTTCGCACTCTCACCAACGAATTGAGACGACCAGAGAGCACTCTCTTTGAGGTGTTCGCGAGAGAGAGATTGCGAGAGAGGACCCTCTGAGGGAATTGAGACACGGCCTTAGTTTTAATGTATTTGGAATACCCTTTTTCTATATTATTGATAATGCTTCGAGTTTTGTAGTAATAAGGTAGGAGAAATATCAAGAAAGAGTATTATTATTAAAATTCCCGTGATTAGTTAGAACTCTGCAATATGTGTAGTTTGTTCATGAAATTATTTTTCAAGGCTGTGTCCCAATTTAAAGAGTACTCTCTGGAGAGAGCACTCTTTCGCATAACACGATGCTCTCTCGAGTTTGTAAACAAACGATGCGAAGGCAACAAGTGCGTAAATTTTATTAATACACGTTATAAACACATAAAATATATTTTAGGCAATTCAAATAATAATTTTAAACTAACGAGAGTCGTATTTCAAGCAGCGAATAACTGTTTATAGGCGATGCCATAATTTTATGTTTTGTATGTTTAAACTTACATTAGAGCAGGAAAAGTTTACACAACTTCTCGACATAAATAACGGTTCATTGTAAGTAATTATACATGTATAAATATTGAAATACTAGCTGGCCCTGCGAACTCTGTTCCGCCTTAGAGGCAATAAGTAAGATAATTTTGGATTAAGTATTTTAATGATTCTCTATTTTTCATGTATTTTGGTGCATAGGTTGCACTCTTCATTTGTTTTATTATCAGGCGCAAGAACAAACAACGCAGATGGTCTTCCTACCCGTGAACATGCTTTGTCGGGAAAGATTCGATCGTCTTGGTCGCGGCATTGTCAATGATGATTCAAAGAGAATACACATTACTGATTATTACTGATTATTGATTTCTGACAAAATTTATAGTTATCAAATTTTCAAACATACTTATCCATAGACAAAATTATGTTTAGCTGTCATTTACGTTTTGTTATTCCATGTCATTTGCATTTTTGCTATGCCACATTTTATAGTGACTTGTATTCTCTTTGACGTCACATGGAAACGCGGTCGAACGGGATAAAAAGTATCCTATGTCTTTCTCCTGGTTCTAAGCTACCTCCCCACCAATTTTCAGCCAAATCAGTTCAGCCGTTCTTGAGTTATAAATAGTGTAATTAACACGACTTTATTTTATATATATAGATGAGCAATATGTGACACACGTTTCTTCAATAACCTCAAACCGTAGCTGTAATCAAGATGGCGTGCTCCAGAGAGAACGAGAGTGTGCAGCGAGTGAACAGTTTCGTTCTCTCGCTGTACTTTCGCTCCTTCACACTCTCACCAACGAATTGAGACGACCAGAGAGTACTCTCTCTGACGTGTTCACGAGAGAGAGAGAGAGTGCGAGAGAGCACACTCTAAGTGAATTGAGACACAGCCCAAGTTCGTATCGGTTAACCAATCAGTTCCTAGCCTATTTGTAGTGAGTTTACTTCAAATAAATTAACCGAATAATAACTAGGTGTCTCGTGTATCGAGTTGAAATTAATTGACTAAGGAGTAAATGTCAAGAGTAGCTGCTCATCGTCTAGGGACTAAACTATTGGTTTTACAGGTAAAGTTTCTTAATAAAAAATTTTTCTATAGTGATGAAAATGAGTCGTACATAAAGAAAACTTTAGTTTTCTAAGTTTGTAAATTTTGTTAGGTTATATTGTTTAGGTTCAGTGTAACGAGATATATAGTAAACATAGAGGGGCGGAAGCAGCTATTTCCAAGGCTCTCAGGTGAAGCCTATTTGAAATTGGTCGGCCATTTTATCTGTAATCAAAACATTGTCAGCTGATGCATGTTGTAATGTAGGTTATACGAGAATCATGAGAAATATTTTGGGATATTGATCGTTGTGGTATTTGTTTGTCGAGTCCGTTACAACTTCACCTGATTAATGTATCACTGGAGAACATTCGTACCCTCGCCAACATGAAATATGTATTAAATTGCTGCAGTCCACAATGATGTTGTGATGCCTATCTTAGTGTTTGGCTGCACACACTACAGCAATAAAATAAAAGCATACTACAACTACTATAGGCTTTGTTTATGCAGTTTAGATAAATTGTACTGTTATGATATGGGTAGCTGTAATGAGACAGGATAAAAGGTAGGTACCGAACTTTTTGGTTTACAATCAACATAAATCAAATGTTAACGAAACATAACATTTAATGAATCGTGTGGAAATTCATTACTGGGAGGAGAAGGAAAATACATACTGCTTGATAGTATCGTATGGAATAGGCTGGAATATGTTGCCAAAGAGAAGGATACATACTATATGGAACTTGAGGTGCGGGAACGGAAAAAGGTGCACATAGGGTAACGGGATGGGTGAATAGTAGGTGAAGAAGGCAGCGGTACGATGGGGAGGATGAAGGGATATGTAGGCCATCTGTACTGTTGAAGGAAATGGGATGGAGTACACTAAAATACAGAAGAAGAAATGAAAGTCTGGTCAGGATGTTCATACTATCGACTAGTGAGGGGGGTTTGGGAGGGTTAAATTGCCACCTAGCTAAGGGAGGGTAAGGGGGAGAGTAAACACCAGTGAGAAGGTTCAAGTGGAGTGGAAGAGAACGAATTGGTTAGACAGTCTATGCTTGTGAGGTCGGTGAGAGGAATATTTTACAGAATTATATGGTAACTGTTAGGAGTTGGAAGGTTTAGGAAGGTTTTGGGAATGGTAGCCTAGAGAGGCAGGCAAGAATTGATCTCGCTACATGGCGACATACCAATTGCGAATATCTATTTATTTGTATAAGGTCGAGGCTCTTAAATAGGGTTAGGGTGGGGGCATAGTTGTTTACTGTTAATGTAGTTGACATGTTGTATGCATGGTTCTTGTATTAATAAGAATGTATTATAGTATTTATTTTTGATTTGTATATATAAATGCAAGTTTAATTGCATTTATTCAGACATTTTAGACCTATAGTTTACATTTACCAGTAGTCCTATTAACATAACCTTAACTTACAAAATCTTACACAGTGTACTATACACAAAACTGAGGTAGGTAACAATAATGATACAGAACTGAAATGTGTAATATGTATATTTTATGACCGCATATGTTTACTTAAACGTTTTTTAAATTTATATATTTGGATTGTGAGCCAGTTACTTGCTACCTGCACATTTTCGTAAATTGTTTTCATCCTGTATTTACGATTTATTCTCGATCATCAATTATTAAACAATAGACAGAGGTAATTATATGCTTTCCATGCCACATAGACATATACAATGCATCGTAAGCTTTGTTTTTTCTGTTATTATCAGCACATAAACGTAATTATCCCTAACCAACACCCTGCCACGCCCCTTTGTTTTGACGATGGAAAACATGGTCGACACAAGTTCAATTGGGCTTCAGCCAGAAAGCAATTCCGCTCCTCTATGTTTACTATATATCTCGTCGGTTATGACCATGTTTAGGTTCGGTTGTTTTACCATAAAGTTTTCCGTTTTTGTTAGTTTACCTAACCTAACATTACCTAACAACAAAAATGGAGAACTTAACAGTAAAATAGCTTAATTAAGAGTGTGTGGTAGCTAAATAAATGCTGAAAACATCAACTGTTATGTGCGCTTTTTTCGAAGCCAATATGGATAAAATACTCAAAGACAATACTAGATAATCGTATTTACCAACTTTATGAGTAAATATTTATCCAGAGTTACTAATTTGTTGTGCGTGATTTTTTGCGCCGCAGTTAAATGCACGAGGTACCGGTGTCAGAGATTGTGCCTCAGTAGCTCATAACACTGGAAACAGTTTTGTTGAAAACATTGGCTAAAACTATTGTCTAGGGTTGCTATTGTTTAATTTTCGCAAATTGGCTTCAAGAAACCTACAGTTATAGATTAATGCTTTTAGCGTTGAATTATGTACCACACCCTCGTAAACCACGGCCGTAGAAGAACAGGTCTGGACACTCGCATGGAAACTTGATCCCCTTCTTGTTTGGCTGCAGTTCACCAAGTTACCGATAATACTAGCCTATATATTTTTGGCGCTGTAATCCGGTATGTCGAGCTCAAACACTGCCCACTTCCCTCCCACTAAGATAAACAATTTATCAAGACATATTTTTTTTATCAATTTATGAAATACTTCCTTCACTCACAATTTTAAATCATGGCTCCAGAAATCTTTATATATTTTATAATGTTAACAATATAAATAAGTGGGCGGAGTTAGTCAGAATGCCCGTATTGCAATGCCAAAAAGTACAACATTCTCGGTAACTTGACGAACTGCAGCCAAACAACAAGGGGGTCAAGCAAAATACATTGGTTGATAGGCGAGTGTCCAGACCTGTTCTTCTACGACTGTGGCTTAAACTAATTTAAACTAACCTAACTTAACCTAGCAAAAAACTGATAATTTTCGAAGTTAGTAAACTGCGACATTCGTTATATACGACTATTCCTAACATCTATAGAAACATTTTTTAATAGTAAACAGTACCTTTATAATTATTAGTTTGGCCGGTACATAGTGAGTAGTTATTCTTAATATTTTCCAAAAAAAAATCTTTTAAATTTTATTTAATTTTTTTTCATGTTTCTACCTGAAATACACAGTTTACATTGTGCACTGCTACGCTTAGCCATCATTAAATTAAAGTTTCTACTCAGATGGAAAAGCAGATGGTGCTGGAAATATTACTGCAGTATTTTAATATACTAGGTTGGTTATACAAACAACAGCATGTTGCCTGCACATGCCAGAAACGTCTCACTGACAACATAGGCAATTAAGACCACACAGAACCTTTGTTTGTAGTGTTAAAATTGCTACATTCTGCACTGTCTGTTTCATTTCAGACCAACATGTGTAATATTTGTATTAGCCTAATGGTAATAATTGGTTTATATTGACGTTTACAAATCATTAATAATGTTTGTTTCAGTATCGTAATCAATTAATTTTAAATACATAATTTTGGTTCACTGTCACACAGGTCTAAAATTGTTTTTTTTTTTTTTTAACCAACTTAGTTACTTTTCCTGTGCCAGTGATATAGTGACACTAAGTAGGCCTACTCAATTTCACTACTGACCATGTTGCTTTGCAGTCATGTTTTATCATAAATATAGTACGTGATTTCAAAATATTTATAGCCAGCATGCATTGGTATTGGATATGAACCATAATAATTTAGTAATCTTGGCACAATTCTGTTGTGTTCATGTTGAAGAAATGTGCTAGTCAGCACATGAGTTCTGGAAGTTCCTTCAACTTGTAGGGAACATGCTGGAAATGTTCAGGTGATGTGCAGGTAACTTTATATTGTAATGTTGCATGCAGGAGATGTTAAGTGCATTGCCTGCAATACCTGGAACATCACATAATGTTGTTACAATGTTATAGTATGACATACAGGCATCGTGTATGAAAAATCGCTGTGCTGTTTAGAAATATCCCAGCAGTTAACCCCACCCTGAGACCAAGTTTAAAAAAATACATTTAGATACGTATTCTTTATATTTCTACCCACCGATTTTAGCACACCATAATATATTTAGCTTTGAACTGTGTCTCGGTAATACAAGTCAAGAAATTTTAATAATTCCCCATACAGAAACATTTCAAAGACTTTACAGATACTTGTTTAAATAACATTTCATATGAATATTTCATTTACATTTCTGAAACATTCCAATGAAATATTACATATCTCATGTTTTAGATAGGTAGGTCTCAGTAATGTTCTGCTGAAACTTCCAACAGAACGATATGGCTTATTTTTCACAGTACACATCCCAGAAATATTGCGATGTAATATTTCAATAAGAACATTTCAAATGTGTCTCCGAAATGCTTAGTCGAGACATTCGCCGCCTTTATCGCTGAGTCGCCACGTTGCTTGTTGCATAGGAGTACTAAAAAAGTACCTACTTGTTCCAAACAAGTAGGTATATTGTTACTATTTAACACTCCTTATTGCCCTGCTATTTAAATGTAGTAAAAAAATGTTTAGTTGAACACAATTTAGTAGTTAATATTGACAGTTCAAACTGTTTATCGATTGACGTGGAACAGACATGCCCTCTGTCAGTGCTACTAGTCCATCGTGCGCACCATGCTGTCCACTGATGGAACGCACCCCCAGTGCCAGTAGCCGTTATGCATAACGGAATGCACCCACACACTCTGCCACCTGGGCAGCGGCATCCAGACGCCCTCCCGACGCTGTGGAAAGGTGCCCCCGTATAGTGCCGGGTACTAGGAGCCCCTGGGAATGTCAGTGAAGTGTTTGCCCGCCAAACACGCCCACAATTATGGTGTAAAGTAAACAGAGCTACATAGTCTAATGTGTGATGCGATTGTGGGCGAAGCAACATTCCCTGATATCTAAATAAAGTTACGGGCCAGGAGATAACCTTGTTTTCATGTAATAACAAACCCTTAAAGAAAAGTCTGACTTAACCTGGCTGTATCGCGGAAACACCCCTGTGCCCCGTAGCCATTGTGGACTCGTCCACAGTGCCAACCAAATACTGGTCTTAGGGCTGAAATGCTATAATTTGTAACTAAGCAATTAGTGTTTTATTAATATCAACATAATGTAAAGTAATTCTTTTCCATTCTCTTTTACCGTTTTGTCAAGTATAATGTTCTAATAATTACGGTAATCAAAATATGTGACAGACTCAAGTTTCAACAAAATCCAAATTCCAATTAATACAAAGTGTTACTGACTCTAATTATTCATTTCTTAAGTTACAATTGCCTTCTCTTGATTTGTGTTTATTTGTTAAAGTGTAATTATGGGTGCCAGGGATGGTTCCCGCCCACTGGCGGCTAGTCAGGTCACGCGCAAACTGTCAAGCTGTTGGCATTGAGCGGCGCCTCGAGGCGGTCGATGTGCTTTGTGTCGCGCCGGGCACCTACAACTTTGCTCTAATCATTTCACGACAATAGTTAACGTAATTTACTGGAACGTTGTTTTTGTGCTGTGCCCGGCGACACCCCTCGCCCATGCAACTCTCGCCCAGGGTTTTAATTTCTCGCACATAATAATAACGCGCCATCCTGTGACGAGCTTTTGTTTTCTGCACAGCCCACCGGATGGGCTAGGTCCAGGCCCACTCAACCGTCGCCATAGTGTGCCTCTGAATGCATTAACGACGACTCCTTCAATAAAACATGTGAGTAATAAATCGTTGTTTTATTGACTACCGCTTCAAGGTTATAAGTAAAATGGGCTTCCAGGGTCCCCGGGAGTGTTTTCTCTAGTGCTATGAGTGTGGGGAGCACCTAGACTCCCCTGCGAAACAGACGAGGAACGGGTGAGTACTTTACATCACGGCAGTCGGCCGCACGACCCCTGAGAGTCTCAAGTTCTACCGAGTTCTCGTTCTCACCTAACGAGCTGGCACCGCGGGTAAATTGTTAAATGCAAATCTCACCACGACCCCCGTTCCTGTCACCATGTATAACAAAGAGTCTGTGGATATTCATACTGCACACTTAAAAATATCAACTAATACCGTACCTCTAGTTAGAGCCTGAAATATTATTGAAAAGTTAACATATTAATCTTAATAATACTATTTATAATGCTAATGAATTTCAATATCAAACTCTTATTTAATTAACTAACTCAACACATCTCAATTTGTAGTAGTCGAGTGGTAAGCATCAAAACGTTCAAAATGTAGGGTCCTAGGATCAAATTCCACTAAAGTCAAGGTGAATATTTACATTGGTATAAAAGTGTCAAAGCACCACTGTCGAGTATATACTTAACAGAATAAAATATATTTCTCATAATACAACAATTTTTTATGTTTTTGTGTTTTACTGCAACGTAATTTTGCATTACATTTGAATATTTCTGAGACATTACACTGTTGTCTGAGAAAGGACATGTCTACATTGCTGAGATGTTACTGAAACATCTATGAAATGTTTCGTTATGTAACTGAGATGTTACAGATGTTTCAGTGAAACATTTCTGAAATGTAACTGAAAGCTTTGTGTGCTGTATGGGTCTTTTGGAAATTTAGGATTCTACATGGATATTAATTTAATGACTGCATAATTTGGAAATTGTTTAAATAATTGAGTTAGAAAAAATATCAATAAACAGGCCTAGTTTTCACCAGGTAAAAGAACTTAAGCGTGGTGCAGGTAAAATATTTGCATTGAAAAGTAATGAAATTTGGAATAATTTAAATGTCAGTACAGAGAAACCAAACCTTAGCAGTCTTAGAAAATAATTTTTGGACAAACGTGTTCTTCATGTAATGTGTTTCCATTTAAAATGTTATAATGCAATATTGTTGTAACTTTGATTCCACTGTCAGAATTTAATTTGACAAATTATGTCACATTAGCAAAATATTAGCTCAAAACTGATGAATTTTTTTACAGGACAGTTTTTTATAATGACTTTAAAATTACAGCTAATTTCATTATTCAACTTATTTGTCGTTTATTTATGTAAGTATTGTGGTGTCTCAAAATATGATATGCAGCTAATTACTATTGTTTAATTTGTAATTTAAAACAGAATATATCAGTGGAATACTGACAGAGTTTGTTCATGAAACATAAAATTCTTATGATTTTTTAAAGGCGTGCAATGAAAGTGATTGAATGGATGTAGTTTTTTTTTTTTTTTTTTTTTAGATATATTCCATACATAAAATTTTACAACAAACAGTAAAAACAAACTTTTTTTCTGGATTTGGTTTGCCATTATATGTATTTATTTGTAGATTTATGCTTACATGCGTTTTAAATATAGTCTTCCACCTGCAGTCTTTTGAAGTATTTCTCTCAAATCTTTCAGTAAACATGTTGGTTATAGTCTACTTTGTAAAAACGCAACAAAAAACTGAGTGAGTGAGAGATCTTGGTCAGCACTGGTGAGGGGTGACATGAGGTGAGTATGGAGCAGTGCTGGAATGAAAGGGGAAAATGGGAAATCCCGGAGAAAACCCGACGACCAAAGGTATCGCCTGGCACGATTCTCATGTGCAAAAATGCCGGGACTGGCCCCGCAGGGAATCGAACCTGGATCGCCTTCGTTGGAGGCGAATGGTCCAACCATTCGGGTGAGACGTGCCATCTCAGGAGAAATTTAATTATGGGCTCGCGCGAGCCTCGTAAATTGTGAAAAAAACTGATGACACAAAAGTGTTGACTTGGACCAGTTAAGAGAACTGAAATATATCGATACAAATCACCAAATTTGAACTTTGGGGCCCTCGGGGCGATATTTAACTACTGTGATATTATAGTTAAAAGTTGTTATTTGATCTTATTCTATATTTTGTGGTATTATTGTTTTTATTATGGCTATATTTATGCGTTATTATTTATTTATTCATATTAATATTCGATACATCAGTATATCCATTGTCTGTTAAATTTGTAGTTATTATGTTCATTTGGCGAACGCTGGTGGATGTGGGGGAGGGGTGGCGAGTGTCCCTTGGAGGGGGAGCAGGAAGGGGAGAGTCAGTCGGGTTTTGCGAGCAGGGGAAGGCGTAGCGACAGTTGGTAGTCGTCAGGCGGCGATCGTGGATGGGAGTTATGGGCTAGACATGATTTTTGTCACCCATTAACTAGTAAGGCTGTTAGCTTGTTATGGGAGGTCTCCAGGAAGGAGGCCAGACCACGCAGAAATTGCCCCGATGAACGACGATGTAGCAGCTTGGTAGAACCCAGAGACCAGGTCCCGGTCGACTGCGGCACCGAAGCGCGCTGATTACGGCTCGTGCCTCTCGTCGGACGTCTAGTTTCCGAGACGAAGAGTTGGATTGCCCTTTTTCATCGCCAGCTACTGGCGATTGGCGGCGTAGGCTCCGCCAAGACAGAGGTAGCCGTTGATATTCTGTACGGCGCCCATTTTCCGGCGTAGAGAAATTACGCACTTTTATAAAGGCCATCAGCCTTTATCATTGGCTTCCTTAAAGTTGTATAAGTTAAATTACCGAATAAGGGCAGTAGGCCCCAAACATTTCGCTTCATAACTTTGTGAAAAGCACGTTACTTGATAAAGACCACCAGTCCCCCGCCCCCATGTAGCTAAAAACGGGACAGTAACCCGGAGTATTAAACATTGTATTTCTGTATATTGGACCTGAGAACGTAACTGATTTATTAAATGTGTTTGAATGACTCATTGAAAATTCTTAACTCAGCGTCTATTCCTTAACATCAGTCTTGTACTCGAGCACCTTCAGTGCCGGAGGAAGCAGGGACGAGGTGTATTTGATTGTTGGTTGCTAAAGTGCAGCGCACCTTGAAGGCATCCGGTCCTGCACGGCGGGAAGGTTAGTTTCACGACTACCGCAGCCCTAATCACAATAATGATTTCTGAGTAACCATGGCACTAGACTATATGAAATTAAATAAGTTTGGCCCTAGCTTTTTACGCGAGACTGCACAGAAAATGTACTAAGAGATAATACATTGGCACCTTCAGTTCTGTATTGTTAGCATTATCAGTGAACACATGAATCCATCTGAAACATTTTCTCGTATAGGTATTCACAAAATCATACCGAGTGAACAAAGCTGATACCTGTTGTAGTATTTTATACATTTGCCACAGCATTATCTGTTATACACAAACTCACATTATTGTTTGGTGTAGTAGTATCGAAGTTAGGATTTTCTGTTCATATATTCAGAAGTTGTCTTTAAAAAGCTGAGAGATGATGATGTACACTATTATCAGTGGGTATAGCATGCATAAATTGTGATGCTTATGAAATAATCAGACAGCACCAATATACGTAAATTAATTAGTTCAGCCCTCAATATAACATTTTCTGAACTACCATAATGTATGTAGCAATTCAGGTAAAGAGAGCATTTGTGAAGCCTTGGTAATATTTTTTCTTTTTAGGCAATTTGTATATTTTCGCAACTTGTTAATATAAACGTAACAGTGTCAGTAATAATCATTAAGTGCCTAAAAGTTAATAGGTCACAATACATTTTCTTCCAACTCTTTCAAAGAAGACTGTATTCAAAAGTGTCCATCGTCAGCAAACACCCAGTGATGAGTTTTTGAAGGTGGTGAAAACTAATTATGGAGTCTTTTAGCCTTCAAATCATTTGGCATTTTCTTTCCGATTGTATGTTGCACACTGCTTGGTGAAAAGTTCCTTATATTATTTAAATGCAATTTGAGTTAAGTTAAGGGACTCTTTGTGTTCCCCTTTTTTAAAAGTGTTGTGGGGTTTGAAGGAAGTGAGTGCCAGCCTCCTCGCACCTCTCCACCTTGGACCATTCTCACTCGTAGAACAATGGTACTTCTAATTTTGGTTAGGATTTGTCCGTACTAGCCAGTCAGTATGACTCTCTACCTGTACAGCATTTAAATATCCCTTAAAAATTCCATCAGTGCTGTGCTAGTGTTGTAATTCGTTCAGAGCAGAGTGATCAGTTTTACAACAGAAGAGGAAGCTCCCAACTGGTTTTTGATTTTGGGTTTAAAAAAAATTTCCTTAAATTTTGTTGTCAGCATCATCTTTAATTTTAGGCTGCTTCCTAATGTAACAATTTTGTTATGTTTCTTTTTAACGGCGCGGTTCACCTCAGTTTTCAACGTGTTTATTTATTTTTATATTTGTACCAGATATTTTTTCTTATTTTAGACTTAAATTGTGATATAATCTTCCTCATAGGAAATTTTTGTATCTCTTAAGGTCAGTTTACACCAACGATAACATTGCTAATAACATGTGTTTTCAAAAAAATATATAACAATGTTGTAAAACTGCTTGAAAATTGTTGACATCATGTTATCAATATATTTGCCAACACTCGGTTATTAACTTTGTTAATATTTATAAAAAATTTAAAAATATTTGTTGCCTGCTTTTTTTGATAACATTTACTAGCAGCAAAAGTTATTAATTTTAGAAACATGTTAATAACTTTGTCGCCGACAATGTTGATAACATTATTTTCCCGACCCATTCTAGGGCGGTCTAGATCAAATGATGTTGGTAACAAACATTACTAACAATGTTATCAACAATGTTGTAGGCATTTTTGTCATTAACACTGCTATTAACTTTCATTCACTATTCTTAGAAATTTGTTAGTAACAGTGGTGTTTTCAGCAATGTTAATAAGACATTTGCTATCAACATTGCTATTAAATACTGTACAATTGCTTAGGATTTGTTGATAACATTTTTTTACTAACATTTCTTAAGTAACATTGTTACTGTTATTTTTTCGCTGTAAACTGGTGCGTAATGAGTCGTAAACGTCAAAATGTGCTCTTTACGGTTTTATGCACGCCACTAAAACAGACTAACATACCAAACCGAAGAAATTCACTGTGTATAATAACAATGTTGTGACCTATATTTGACATATATACAACAAAAAATGAAATACTGTTGTATTTAATAAAAAAATGCTGAGTTTTGAAATGAAAATTAAAAAATTTCAACAATTTAAAAAAAATACAAACTATATATTTTATTGTTTTTATATGTGTAAAATCACAGCATACAACAGTGTTATACACTGTGATTTTTTTCCGGTTTGGTATGTCAGTTGGTTACAGTGGCTTGAATAAAACCGTCAAGTGCAAATTTTGACGTTTACGACTCATTACGCAAGAACTATAAGAGATACAAAAATTTCCTAAGAGGAAGATTTAGTCACAATTTATGTCTAAAATAATAAAAAAATATCTGGTACAAATATAAAAATAATAAAAGACATTGAAAACTGAGGTGAAGCCCCCTTAGTGGTTTTCACTAGTTAACCTATCTCCTTCCAATTTGGCCAATTATATCCAGTACCTTTTGAGGTAATATATATGTACTGCTTGTAACTGTAACATTGGGAATACAACACTAACCAGCCAACATCAAAAGTAGGTCAAAGGAAATGGTTAAGGCTGTTGGACCCGAAAAATTTTATAGCTAATTATTATCCCTACATATAGGTATCCTATAGACTAGCTTTTGTGCCAAAAAGATTAACTTCTAAAACTTCTAGTTTCAGAATTATAGGTTCTCAAAGTTACGATTTTCGACATTTCGTGCCATAGGTTTCTGGAGAACCAGAAGAGATATGTTGGTAATTTTTT
>PNEQ01134371.1:0-17595 GCA_003012365.1 Medauroidea extradentata | reverse complement strand
CTAACAGGCAAATAAGTTCGTCTCGGTATTCATGTACTGAGCCAACTAAGCGCGACTTGAAGTTCCAGCGTGTGGCTGAGACTCGAGGCAATCTCTTATTTACGACATCATCAAGGGCCTTTGTTCGTTTAGTGGACTTCGTAAAAAATGCAGCCAATCCACTTAATGAACTGAAAAATATTCTGCAGTCTTTTATTGATCATGCAGATTGTGATAACACCAAATTTAGCCTGTGAGCCATGCAGTGAACAAATATAGCCTGAGGATATTTTTGTTTTACTTTCGCTTGTAGGCCATTCAAATGACCAGCCATAACAGCAGCGCCATCATAGCTATGAGCTACTAGTTTTTTCTCGCAGCCGTCATCAGCCAATAATTGGTCAACAATGCTGTAAATGGCCTCAGCAGAGCGATTTTCAGACACATCAAAAAATCCCATAAACCTTTCTTGTACTTTACCACCCTCCCCGATGTATACCGAAATATGTAGGAAAGTTGAGCCTGATTGTTTATATATGTTGTTTCATCTAGGCTAATAGAAACAAATGTAGTTTTTTCAATTTCATTTCTAATAAGTTCGCTGACTACAGTACCTACACTAGAAATCAAATCATTTTGTATTAAATTTGATAATCCTGTAAAAACTGAGGATGTTTCAAGATTATGTTTTAAAACTAAATCATACTGGCTGATGGGGTTAATTAGTTCAACATAATTCCCTTTGTTTTTTGAGTCGTGTTCTTCGTTGTGACCTCTGAAAGGAAGTACCTGCTTTGCAAGATAACAAAGAACATCTACAAAATGCCTTAAGATTTCTCGGTTCTTTTTAACCAATTCGTTGTGTTGTTGATGGCATTTTTTTTTTGTCAAGCATGTGGTCTATCCTAATTTTGCCAAAGGTTTTCTCACAAAGAATTGCTTGCAAATGGGTCTGGGACAAGCAATATTTTTTTAAAGCTTTGTGCAAATTGCCCATGTCACTGTATCCAGTTTTGCTCCACACATTTTTTTCTTTGGCAAAAAGCATACATGGCCAGCAAAAAAGGTTTACTGAGTAATGGGCAGCCTGTTAACCACTCATTTTTTGAATATAAGCTGCAATTAAAATGTCTAACAAAAGATTTTCCTGTTGTTTTTATGTCTATGTCAGGAGTCGGTCTCCCCACTGCCAAACACTTTTTTTTATTTTCAAAAGAAGAGTAATTAAAATCAGAACTCAAAACATCGCAAATAACGCAGTGGCTGTGTTCTCGACTGGGGCCGGGTTGAGGGTCCCGCTCCATCCCGGACAGCATAAGCTGCGGATCTCACAGCTTACCTTGTTGCCTCATAGGCGGCAGTCATAGACGGAAGTTTCCACATGCATAAAATGTACTTTAAACTGGCACTGTGTTTATTTTTATACACTTGTTGTGCATTGAAAACTGAATAAAATTTGTATTATGTTGGTTGCACAACACTACACAACTCCCGAACATAAACAAACTGCCTTCCGCTGCCTGGCTGCCTGCCGACCGCGCGTACACGAAGCTACGGCCAGGGCCAGCTGCTGTTCCTTCAGCGGGCCTTGCACGAACATTTCCGAAGTAGTCTCACGAAGATACACGAACATTTTCCCTTTCCCCTTTCCCCTCGCTTCGCTTTCACGTTACATGCCGGGTGGACGAAAACATTACGCTGCCCGCTGTGGCCCGCAACAATGATCACAGAGTACGTTTTCAATCCATTCTCGCGCGCGAATAATATTGGCACATGAATGAACCAGGGTTTTACCAGATAGCAAAAAAATATTACATTACAGAACATCACAGGGTAAGCAGTGCTTACCAAGCGTCTATTGAATACACGCCACTGGTACATCTTCTACGACCTGCTACACATCCATAATGTGTAATGCCACCCTAAAAACTCGGAGGGTACTCGCCAAAAAAGGGTCTACTAGAAGGTGAATAGCGACAACAAGGAATCTCTCACTATATATGCTGCAGGTGAAATATGCCCAACTCTGAATTGTTTTAAATATGAGAGCTTCCTTCAAGATATTGTCTATTCCATACCTTCTGGGTAGGAGCTGGAAAAGTCAGCAAATGGGTGACAGGTTCAGTGTTTTAGGAATATTTTACACACATATTCCACCAATGGTTGCGTGAGAATAATGTTCCTCGTCCAATCATTCTCTTCGCTGATGACCACTCATCGCACCTTACATTGCACACCAGCAAATTCTGCCATGAGAATGGCATTGTATTGGTGGCACTGTTGCCCAACACAATAAACATCCTGCACCCAATAGACGTCTCAGTATTCAAACCACTGAAAAGTGATTGAATGAAAGCCATCCATGAGTGGCGAGTGCAGTAGGTTGATGCTAAAAAAAGGGCACAGTTTTCACGAAGAAGGATTTCACCTAATACTTGATGCAACAATACAGAAATTCATCACACATGACATGGTAAAAGCAGGCGTCAGTAAATACATGTCATGCCTCTGTGGCATTCCTCTGCATCACAAAGTACACATTTACTGTTAAAATGTACAACCAAAGACACCATCACTGACTGAGGTTACGTTGGCATCTATAACTGAGACAGGATCATCACAACCTGACGAGCCTGCAGTACCAGCTACTAAACCACCAGCAACACCTTATCTTACAGTGCAGTAAATGGGTGGAAGTACATTCAAATTGCAAACACATGTTTACTGTGCAAATGTGCAAAGGATATGACATAACTGTCCTGGGAATGAAGTTAGAAACACAAAACAAGTTCTTCATTCCCAAGAATGGTGACAAATTAACTGTATCCTTCGCACTGGGATTTGGTATATTACCAACTTGTAGTGTCCAGCAGTTTGGCACTGTAATCAACAACCTAACAGACATATTTGAGTAACTCTCTGTTTTAAGAGCCCTATACAGCTATTGAGGCATGTTAGGAGAAAGTTTTTTAAAGCACTACTACTAAAAACGTATCTGCTATCTTTATCTAAGAAAGTAAAACACATTTAAAACTACACTTCTATATTTTTGTATTCTAGATATCATGCTTAGAAACATATAGTTTCGGGGCACATCAAAATGACAAAAACAGCTTTTTCAGACTGACGTCACATAAAAAATACCTACAGGAATCGTAAAACAAAAATAGAGAAGCACGCATTGGACTTTGCTACACACTTTTCAAAATTAGTAAGTCCCACAGGAGAAGCCAATAACCCAAACAGTGCACGTCGTTTCTGTGACCAGCGCATAAAGGAGATGAATTGTCGACGCATGTGCCAGTCTAGCTGTTATCGCATGCCTGTTTCCGTACCTCAAACGGATATTTAGCGGCTGCTGTATTGGACTCTCTTACACCAATAGCTTACATATGCAGTTACTTACATCATGTAACTCCATTGTTTACTAGACCTAGTGTTATTTTGTGTTGACACATCATCATCCCCACCATTACGACCAGCAACACCATCTGCACCACCACGCTGGACTTGCATTCAGGAGGACTCCGGTTCGATCTCTGGCTCCGACCACCCTGATTTTGGTTTTCCATGGTTTCCTGAAATCGCTCAAGGCCAACGCTGGAATGGTTCCTTAAAGAGGCCATAGTAGACTCTTCTTCCAACTCCTGTCACTGTACCAAGTTGTGTCACCGTTTATAATGATCTCGCTGTCAACGAAACATAAAGCCCAATTACCTTACTCACCACAATTACGACCAGCAGCAACATCATATGCAAAACCGTCCAGTGCAAAAACACACTAAGTCGGAAAGAAATATGATAGGCGGTTTTAATCAGCTCTATATTACATTACTTAAGAAGTCACGTAGTCCAGGTTAAGTTGAGTACACTTGAGTATATAGCATACTCATAGTGAAATGTAGACGAGAAATTAAGGAGTAAATTCTAGTCATACTAGGTGTTTTTTTTTACACTTGGACTTGTGCCATTATGCTTCAGGACTTCAACTCAAGAAAATAACAATAAACTAAAAAGGCACCGAAAATTAACCAATTACAAGTCCTGCAGCATAACAACCCATTCCACGTTTACGATGATGATAGACAATAGTAACACTTACATTTTTCTGGAAGCCGACTGAACCCACATATGATTTTTTTTCCCTAACTTACCCTAATCTACTGTGTTATGTTGGAGGCCCGGAGAAGGAGCGGGACTAAGTGCATCTCAGGGCTGAGTCCCATACGCCTACAAGGGAGAAGTTTCATGCAGAGGAGACATGCATCGTGGCAAAGAGGGATTGGGCAGACATGGCCGCGATTGGGGCCATGTCTACCTCCCTAGGTGTACCTATAGCAAAGCCATAATTTGAGAAGAAAGAGAGAAAAACCGGCATAGTACCGTAAAAACTCTCTCGACAGAATAGGAGTGTAACCACTCAGTAGTTACATGCATTAAAAATAAAAATGGTGCTGGAAAAGTAGGAAAGTCCAGGTAGTTAGTAGAGTTATGAAGTAAGAGAGGGGCAGGGGGGTGGGAACTGTATTTCTTTATTTATTTTCCTTTTATTTTAAGGAAGGCGCTGTTTTTAACCAGGGCACTGTGGGTAAGCACAATGCCCTGGTGGAGGACGAGGTTATAAAGGCACCTCGTCATCCCGTATCTCCAGTAGATACATAGAGGAAGTAAAGTATTCAAGAGTGTATATGGCCATGTTAACCAACAAGACATTTAAAAAGGGGCATCATTCACCGGCAACTTCGGAAACAAAATCTTTTAGTTTACAGGTTGGTAACAAAAATACGTTATCTAACCTCCTGTTCAAATTTTTGGGGAAAGTAGAACATTTGTATGCCCGTTCTGCACGTGAATGAACAGAATCACAATTATTTGTAGAACAGGGGTACCTCCTGATCTTCCCCATTATTATAAAATTTAATTAGAATTCTTCCACACACACAAGAACAATTTACGATTTGTAGCCATCACGAGCAGTCCGAGCAATCACGAGGTCGCGAGTCTCATGGTAGACAACTTAACCGAAAAGTTATTGTAATTGAAAATGTGTATTACTATAAATAAAAATCTAATATACACGCAATAAATGCTTGACACTCTAGTATCATAAACCACCAAACATTGTCTTTATATTACACATAATGATTGCTTTGTAATGTTGTCGGTGCATGATGCCCTTCAAATTTGTGGCTCTGGCCGCCCTATTCTGTGTCCACCCCCTGAGTAGATATGAACCCACATACTAGGAAAACACGAGTATATATACAAAAAACGACCATTAATATAGTGTGGATTCATAGTCATAACTTAAGCAACTTCTTGGTCAAGTCACTCTCGTATGACGTCACAAATGATTATTCAATGTCATAAACCTTTCTTAAGAGCTTTCTTAAGCACATGACCTCGACGAAGACAATCTTATTTTCTAGTGGCTTGAGGGCAGATATTTCTGTTCCATAGTCGCTGCTTGAGAAGGTCGTGTTGCATAGACTTCGAAGTTTTTCTTGTCTTTTCTTTGTCTTGGCCAAGTTCGCTCGCGAGATGACTTAAGACATGAAACAAAAAAAGTATAGGTAGTATTTGAAAATGGCGAAGTGTGATTCCGTGGCTATTTGAGTAGGCGATGCAACTTCAGTTGAGTATAGTTATGAAAACAAATTGCAACAAAAGATATTGTGATTTTATGTTAATGTAATTAAGTGGGACTCATAGTCGTAACTTAAGCAAAGTCTTGGTCAAGTCGCTCTCGTATGATGTCACAAATTTCTAGTCAGTACAAACAAGCTACCAATTTGTTTATTTGTAAAATACTTTGAAATATTTTACCGATTGACGTTGGCGGGATCACGGGTGGTGGGGAGACTCTGAATTCACGGGATGGTGTTGTAAATGTACTTTGGGGGTGCCAGCTAACCAGGGTGCTCGGGTAAGCACGAGACTCTTGAGTGGGTGGAACAGGGGTGAGATCGTGGCGTGCCCCGTCCAGTGATGGCCTGTCGTGAATGGAGAGGATGACTAGAGACAGTGTCCTCAGCGTGGGTACTCTAAGTCCCACGTGGTAAATAAAATAAATACCTGAATTCACACAGAATCCCGTGCGCATCTCATGGCAGGGGTGCAGTTGAGTGGAAATAATCCATGAAATGTCCACATATTTATAGAGTGCAAAAGTGATGGTGGCAGATTACGGTCGCCGGCAGTAAATTCTCCCGTGAAGCGGGGTACGAGGAATTCACTACAAATCACACTCGCCAGTTCGGCAATAAATGAGAGCACGTTTTATTAACACAATTACTGTGAGGTGAAATTAGGTTACCCTCCACAAGAGCGGGCATGGGCCTATAGCCGCCCATTAGCTTACGCGGTGCAAAACGTGCTGGAGCCCGTGGTGAATTTAAGTAGGCGAAATTAAAGTGTGGCGGGCGAGGTCTTCCACACGGACGATGTCTCGGGGGCACGAGCAAAGAAAAAGGTTCCGGAATGTTAACTTATGCTATTGCAACTTACTGATTGATGAAAGATGGTGATGTCCCCCGAGACCGTGGCACTAATACGTGCGCACGACCGTACTGTACTCCCGCTACTTGAAGACTGACTGGCCGCCCGGCTTCCATCCAGCACGACGGTTGGCCGGAAGTCGGGGGGACAAACCGAAATTCCCTTCGTGGAGATGAAATGGTGACAATGATTATACAAGGTTATATACAGGTGTGATTATGCATGTGGCATAATTTATAGTTTTGAGTCCTGTTGAAAAAAAACACAAAACACTTACATTGGTACAAAACACGTGACATTGAATTTGCAAAAATGTGTGCAAGGTTGATATTCGCAATTATTAAGGAGTATTTTGTCCTGCGTGCATCTAGTGGTTAAGAAAAAGACTGCATCAAGTTATGTTGGCCTAAACTAAAGTCTGCCAGGACAGTTTGTAATTGTTGCATAAAATCACTCGGAGAAATGTACGTGTTGTCAGGTGGCCCCCCTTGGCAAGGCCGTGCGCGAAGCACCTGAGAGAGTGTATATGGGGGGTTGCGCTTTGTGGATCGCAGGCTGTAGGGGGTGGAGACACACTGAGGCATGTTCCCTACATACCTGGTGCTGATGGCACGAAAACAGCTTACTTGTCCGACATCACGATGACCAAACTGGCAATCAAACACGAGGTTAGAAAGATATTCGTCTTTGCACCCAGCAGTAATAGTCCACTAAGTCGCTAACCTAAAGTACCGGTACCGTAATATCAAAATAGTTATACCAATTCAAACATAAAGCTAAAAATTATTTCAGAATTTACTATTGCAAAAAATTTACAGTATAACTGATATTCATTACGATGTTGCAAACTATTACTAAAAATATTTGTTTAAATTGGTTACTCTTTGCTTATTTTCTATATTTTTATCTCTAGAGGCGTGTAATACTGAGAACATGTCCCTGACATCTTAAAAATTAATAAAAATTAGAAAGCGACGAAGGTGTAATGGAACTGCCAGTGAAACAAAGCAGAAAGCACAAAAGTTATTTCCAGCTCGTGTAAGTCGTGTATGTTCCTGTGTGTTCGGCCACTTAAGGTGATGTTCCAGTAAAATTTTTGAGCGCGACAGCTATAAACGCACGTGGACAGAGAGACTTGTGGAAGGGTCAAACCGTGGTCTGGAGGGGAGGGGAAACCGAACAACATGCGCGAGGTCTTAAGGGGAGGGGAGAAAGAATGCGCGGACAATATGCGCGTGAATCATTCAGCTCGCACTCGGCGGGGAAGACATATCCAGTGTCCGGCCCAACTTATCGATAGACTTCCCAATCCCGGAAAACTTAGAATAGAGCTACAGGTTGCAGCCGAGTGAGTTTCTTGGTAACCTGCTGGCGGTGGGTGCATTGACCACGACATTGATTATGTACTATAAATTACACAATGTTTTCCTACAATAAAATAAACCTGGAACACTAACCAATTTTACACATATTGCCCAAACTAGGAACCTACTTTTCCCATGATAGATATGCGACAAATGTGATACTGATAAAAGAACGAAAACTGCAAACACGTTAATCTTTAGCAGCCTCACGCGAGTATGTAGGACACAGAGTAACTTTTTGTACATAAAAACATAATGTGGCCCGTAGCACTATTTTGAAGTGTGCAGTTGGGCGGTTCATATGATAAAATAGTCCACGCACTTTGGTATAATTTGTGCCACAGACTAATGCACGTATTTGTTGTGGTACAGATCTCTTTGGGCTATTCTGTGTCCATATTTTACTGTCGGGTCTTACAGTGATGCCAACATTATATTTTCCTCACTCACTCCTGAAGTCAGATGTTAAAATCATTTTGTGACAGGAATATACTATTGTATTTTAACACATGTATCTTGTAAGAAAGTACATTCGTAAGTGGTATAGAGTATATATACTGTATATGCACAGGTACCAGACAGATCGATAAAACATTTGTAGTGCAATTTATATTTTGCACCCGACATGAATGCCGTCCAATACAGAAATGAAAATTAAGTATACAATAAATAATAAATATGTATATATAATTTTCTAAGAATTACTTAGTTATACAATACAGAAATCAAACACAACCGCTTTACCAGTTTGCGCTTAGTAATTAGGCCTTCAAAGTTGTCAGCAAGTGCCATGGCGTAGTAGTGTTCATGTAAATATTTTACTTATTTTCAATATATATATATGTAACATATAGCACTTGTTGACAACTTTGAAGGCCTAATTCCTAAGTGTAAACTGGCGAAGTGTCTGTGTTTGCTTTCTGTATTGTATAACTAAATAATTCTTAGAAAGGTTTCGAACAAAAGTGATATTGTTAAACCCCTTCAGTGCCAGGTTTTCTTCTTACTGTGTTGGCTAAAAAATTTTAAAAGTTTTTAAACAAATTAAATTTAGGCAATAAAAATTGTCTTAAAAGTAAAAAAAAATGTTTTTTTATTTTTAAAATTTTTTTGTGTTCTTTTTCTGGCTGATCTACAGCCAGAGATATCTCGGACAAATGTCTTAAGGGTTTGCTATTGATTGCCTGGAGAAACGTATCATTTCGTAGATGGTAAGTTAGGGCTAATTAATTGATTGCTCATTTATGCCAACGTGGACACTTATACCGGCGTCATAAATAAAGGAATACCGAATACTGATTAATATTTTCTTTATATTTAATTGCAGTTAGGTTATACAACAAACACTAGGCACAAAACACAAGAGGTCTTGTCCCATTCAACAACACTGAAAACACGGCTTACGAAAACTCAAACCATTACATATTTAACAAATATATTAAACGTCCACACAAAATTACATACAATATCAGTGTAATATAGTATGGTAACAGACGAAAAAGTTTAAACAAAATAGAGTAAACTAGTAATAAGAGAACTCTTAAAAAATACATAACCCTGAAAATAAACTTATTCTATAATGAAGACAGTAAAATTAATAACTGACCATCACATATAATTAAAATGAAAACATCAATAATATAAACAATCCGAAAATTAAGTAGAACTTGAACAACAAAACAAAATTTGTCTTTCATCCAACTAGTATAACGTGTGTGTATATATATAGCGATTTCTTCACAAAATCCGTTGAATAACATATCATAAAAATGAATCATTACAAGTAATACAAAACAAACTATAAGCTATACACTAGGCACATTTTATAACCACTATCCACAAAGAAATAAGCACAAAATAGTACAAACAATTGCAATGTTTAAATGGAAAGTATAATGGTACTATGTTGCTATTAACAATAAAATAGTAACTAGAAATCCTGATTTAGGGCCGTATCGCAAGACTTAACTTACACACCTCTGTCATCAAAGTACCAAAATTATAATACTTTATAACATACCATTGGTTTAAAATGAACATGTAATCAAGACAATGTTTTTAAAAATGTACACTTATTAATACACACATATGTATGTGCGTGTACTCATATGTATGTATATACTGTTACACACACATACAGTTTACACGCAATTATATACATTTAAAAAGTGAGACACAAAAACAGTATATCAAACAAAATTTTAAAAATACTAAAATCCAATATATATTCGATGGGGTGAATACACTTTAATGAAATTGTTCAATAACATCGCATTTTGGTAAACCTTACACTTGAAGTTTACGAAATGTAATACATATCTATAGTTGTAGAACCCAATTGAAATGCAATAAAATTACTGTTGTAAATGTTTTTTCGAAAGATTAACAATTACATTGGACTGTTGATTTTTGTAGTTGTGACAGCTGATCTGGTCTTAGATTTCTTCTCCCTTTTTGACTCTTGTGCACATTTATAACCATGACGTTCCCGTATAGGCATATTTCTGGCAACAGGCAACTGTTGAAGAATGTTATGAGCTTGGTAACCATTTTATTTTCCCGAAATTCCTCATCTCGTTGGATTTTTAGACTTACCATGCCTTCTGGAGTCCACACGACGAGATTGGATGTCTTCCGGAGTGAAATATGGAGGATTCTCTGTACGTGGTACATATAATTATGACCTACTTTTAACTGCGGCTTTCCATCTATCATTTCTAGGTATTTTATTTTACCCTTTTCGATTGCATCTAATGGTAGCATAGACATAGCAGAGGATGGGCAATTCACTTCAATTATTTCCTCATCGCCTATTAGGCCATCTGGTGATGCTCCTAAAAACGGATATTCTTCATCCACAATAAGACCACTTCGTTTTACTACTGTGCCTGGATTTTCTGTTTCAAACTGAGCAATCGCTACTGACTCTTTTTCAATACCCCAACATGTACTGGAGTTTCCTTTAAAGACTTAGTACCTTATTTCCTTTATAACATTTGCACCAGAAGTTGTTGCCTTCATTTTACAAATCTTCCCAAAGAACGACGATGATATCCGTTTGCTTCGTTCTACCTTCCACTCGCGAGAAGAGCTCTGGACTCTTGTATTTTCCTCTATGTGTCCTCTGTTTTCAAGTTTCATGCCCTCAAAAATTGTTCTTTGGCATTTTCGTATGTAGTTTGTGACATGTCCGGTGTGGTAACTGAAACATCTGGACCATAATCATTATTTGAGTTATTTTCTCCCGGTGTTCAAATAGTTTTCTGACACGGAACCTCAAACGGCGTCGTCTCAGGTTTTCTATCTTTTTTGTCGCCTTCCGATGAATTTCTTTGTGTGAACACCAGGACTTTTCTTGACAGAAGACTTGTGTATAACTCTGTGTAACTCCCTACCTGAGTTGACAGATACCACAGCCGCTTCACACCTTGTTTGATAGGAATTCGACATGAAAAATTGACACGTTTGCCTCCAGCAACAACAGAATTGTAGTTCTCTGCTATTGGTATTATTTGCTACTCGTTGGACGTACAACAACAATTCTTTTAGCAAGCCTGCCTTTTTCATTTCATTTGCTAAGTTCACTTCTCCGGGTTTTGGTAGTCCATCACAAAAGTACTGTCTTTCAGCGCACTTTGCATGGTCACCGAGGACATGGAATTGACCATTCGAGATGTCTTTTCTCAGTTCTTCAATGGATAAGTAGTAATTGTTTTTACTCCACTTCTTTCTGAATTTAATTGCTGAAATGACAGATGTTCGTAGTCTCATTAAATGAACTTGAAGAGCTGTGCGCAGTTCATGGCTTCCAATTGTTGTGTTGTTGCATAAATCTTGCACTTTTCTCACGTAATTCCGAATAATGTGGTTTCGGCATTCTATTTTCTCCACTTGTCGTAGCGGTCTATACGGCATAGCATCTATCAGCTTTCTGTGCGCACTACTATCGCCGTCTGCGATTAAATGGTGATAAACAAGACCATGCATGCTAATGCTCTGCGAAAATCCTTCTACTATGATATCTTGCTCCATAGATGCGGATAACCCAGACCAGTTCTTGGCACACTTGTGCGCTGCAACTAGTTTCTTCGTGTCTGTTGCAGAGGAACATGCACATACAGTGCATTATTTATTTCGTACGCCAATATACAGCACTTTCTTCGTTCTGAAGCCTGTTATGGAACCGTGAAAATAGAAAAATGTAATTAATATGACAAAAAAAATGACATGACATAAAAATATTATCTCGCCCTTTGGAGTTCACAAAGTCTTATTTAGTGGTAAGAAAAATATTGATTAATGACTAATTACAAAACTGTACTCTTGTGGGGCTACCTAGAAGCGCATTTAATAATTTAAAACAATTTTGCTACCATAAACAGCAACCCATACAGTTGTAATCGATTACTAGGGGTACCCATGAGGAACTTATGAGCAAATTTAATGATTTGTCGTTTACACATTTTATTACTCTGTCATGTATGAAATAATTCATGTATTTCAACTTAGTGTCACCTGCTTCCCCAACTCACTTTTTTTTATTCAGGAAAATGTAGGGTGACGTATAAAATGGTACAGTGCTCCTGATCACTTATCAAAACAATACAAACTTTGTGTGGACAGTATCGATGAAACTGTTTCTAGATAATAGGGTTGACATTATACCGGGATAGGTGTACCAAATTATACAATGCTGATTTTTTAATCGTTTCTGAAAGTTGATCGTGGCGAACTTTGCAGGTTTCATTAGAAATGCAGGGCTTATTCAGTGCTCCACATAATTCTTGGAGTTGGGAGTAGCCTCCTCCAATTGAAACTACCCCAGATACTACAGCTGTGTTGACATTCAGCACTTCCACACTTTTTTCTCTACACTCAGTTCGCACAGTCTCGGTAACCTACATTTGAATGTTATAAGGCTGCAAAAACCGAAACGTCTCTCACTGATAATACTCTTATCCCTGAAAGTACAGTTGAAGGGCTCGTGTACACTAATATGCTTTATATTATCAATAAAATAATGGATATTCTTCTGCCTTCTAACGTAACGTCTGATGTTGCTACTATGGGTTCATTATTATCTTGTTCAAACCCTGGGCTGATAAATTCCTGTTGATTGCCAGTTTCCTGGGTGTTATTGAAGGCTGAATCTTCTTTAGTTACATACCTGAAATGTACAATAAATTATGATTTGGATAGCATTTGTGATTAAAGCAGCGAGAGAACGTAAGTAATAGGAAATCGAGAGAGTCGAGACAATGGAAGGAGATGTGGAGTTTGGTGTGGACTACCATATTGGTTTTATTAACCTAGGTGGGTGACCTTGACCTCTTGTTGAACATTATTTTCCTTTACCTGGCCTTGACCATGAAAACAGTAGTCATTAGTCATGTAAGATATATAACAAAATATTTAGCGGCAGTTCTGTACAAGAAAATAACATGTATTACAAAACAATAATTTTTTTTCTCATAATCAAACCTCAATGGACATGACGTACAAATAACTTATAATTTTGTAAAATCTTCACTTGAAAATGTAGCCTACAGGGAAATTCTGAGAGACTTGGCTACATTAATGTTGTTTTATTTTTTTCACTAAAACAAAATTAATTTTATATTAATGGCTAATTCCAGGGAACTATCTATTGTGTACACGAGAGCTATGGACTAAGTCGGGGTCGTAGTTTTTGAATTGAGGTGCCGTAGGGTGGTAACTGATTGATGCCTATGGTCATGTAGGATTTGTGCGTAAATTTTGTCAATAATTTTATTTTAGTTTAGACATATGTTGACAATTGATACCGGAACTTTAAGTTGCAAGTCTTCGAATGATGTCCTAATTAATACATTCACATTTAAATATGTTTGTACATACATAATTTTATTTGAACTTTCTCATAAGTTTGAATTAATGTTTTATATTAGTTCGTACGGCAATCGTAATTTAAAATGGCGTAGTTAATAATATTGTTCTTACATACTGTATCAACGTTGTTACATTTTTTAGCACAAGGTGTTACATCGGGTCGTCACTCAGTCAACGTAATCCAACATGACAGCAGACCAAGGTCAGCAACCCCAATGCACCTCAGTCCACAATTCATGATTCGGGTCCTGTTCCATATACACATTATGTATCTATATGTATATATACATATATGTATACACACATATATATATATTATATATATTATATTTATACATCCATTATAACTCTGGCACAACCTTAAAAATTTACCGTTTTATTTAACATCTTGCTCACGTTTCTGTAGTTGCTACTTGAGCGGATACTGTCGTAGATGAACTGTCTTCGTTGATGATGGAAGTGTCACTATTGTCTGGTGAGTTTCGAAGATCTTTAGATAAATAATTTCTTCATATTTCGAAGCCACATTCAGAAGGAAGAACTGGGATTGGTAGTTCGGTATGCGAATTAGTAAGTGCTTGATGATCACAAATCTCAGATTGTTCAGAGTTTCTGTAAAAAAAATCATCGTATCGAACTGTGATTCAGTAGTAGAACCAAACCTTATAAAAAGTTTATTGAATAATTTAGAAATGCTTTTAAACAAAGAGAATAACAAATTCAACAGTTTTGCTTACCTTTCTGTATTTTCTATAATTCCAGCACCAGAAGGGAACATGTTATTACATTGGCTTTCATGACAATTTTTGGTGGAAGTAATACGACACAAGGATGTGTCCAGTGGCTGAAGCTGTACTGGAGTGCAATCTGCAGGATCTTTGCTATCTTTGTGATAGTTGTACACTTCACCTTTATTTCCACTTAAACTCGCCCCTTGCTCACTAATTTCATGATCAATGAAGTGCACGGAATGTCTGAAAAAAAAAACACAATGCTATCATCTTATTCCAAGCATATACATATTATGTAGGCAAAATTTGCAAAAGATTTGAATGCCACATAAGTTACAAGAATTCTAAATCTAACTATCTGTATCGAGTGGATGATTGTTTTTTCTGCTAAGCAAGTCATCACCTAGCAAAATGTATAACTGTAGTAATATTATGATAGAATTTATAAGATTAGAGAAATATATACTTGTCTAAAATAGGCCCCACAATTTGGGTGACCAAATTCTATAATAGAAGAATTTAAAAGAGAGTAGAGTAGATTAGAGAGAAGATTGATGTAGATAATGTGTAATAGTAGGATTATTACTGAAACGTATACTGATGTAATTCATAAAGTAAGCGTGTGTGTGTGTGTGTGGACGTGGGTAGAATGTCGACTGCGAAACGATTCTCAGACCGGCATAGAATACATAACAATAAGCTTTGCCTTACCAGTACCTAATTACGCTGATTAACGTAAGAATTAAAATGTACAATATTATTCATATAAGTTAGCTGCAAATTCAATGTAAAAATAATTATCTATTACAATTATGCTGCAAAGATTAAATAACATAATGTACACATTACATAATTAATTTAAATAAATTAAATTATACTGTAATTCCATTACAATATT
The DNA here is from genome assembly GCA_003012365.1 of Medauroidea extradentata. Classification (NCBI taxonomy): domain Eukaryota; kingdom Metazoa; phylum Arthropoda; class Insecta; order Phasmatodea; family Phasmatidae; genus Medauroidea; species Medauroidea extradentata. Next base: position 2,257 of record PNEQ01134371.1, on the reverse strand, counting down.
TTCTATAAACTTGTATATAAACATACCTAGTGTAAACTATGTCTTCTATAAAGTGTAAGAAAAAATATTTCTACACATCGTCTCTTGCCATTAGCTGTTTAAATGTAATTCTGAATTTGCTGCCTGTACATGTAACAGACTGATAGTAAAGCACAAAATAGTTAACTTATTTGTGCACTGTGACCGAGAACTTCATCAGATGTCAGTGTCGCGAGCTGCAGCAGTCTGTACAGAAACTAAGTTATGGGGCTAAAGGAGCAAGCATTCTTACTTCAAAATATATTCTTAAATCATGCCAGGGCACATCTATTGTACAAATTATGCAGTCCTCTTTTGAATGAAGACGGCTTTGGCACCTTATTGTTCCTCAGAAATGAAATACCTGCAGGTTTTCGTAACTAGAAAATACAAAAAATTTTCACCTAAAGCAATACTACCTATACATGCGTAGATCGTTGGAATATTACCTTGTGACCCCCGCACTGCTCTCGTTTTGACTCGAAAATAATTATCAACGCCTCCAGAATTGGCATATCATCTTTGTTGTTTAGCTTGCACTTTTTTCTGAAAAAAAAAAAACACGATCTTTTGTAGCAATATACAAAAATTTGACAGTATTTATAGTAAATGAATCATACATATTTTCAAATGAACATACATTATTTCCTACTTTAGTTGAATCGCGAAGATCTGAAATATTAAATTTTTCCGCACTATCAGACCGAAGAAACTATTACGAAGTCACCTTATTGGTTGTCTCTCTTTTGTTAGTAGCCGTAGCCCTTTCTTATCAACATTACTTATTTTGAAATATCAGTCACATGTTTTAAATCACATTTAAGCTATTTTACGTTAGTTTAATCCAATTGTGTTTTAAGAATATAGACTGACTAGCAAATACCGAAAATTATTCAAATATATTTAAACAGTATTATCTAAATTTAACTTGCCTGTTCTTTGAATTTTCCAGAAGCGCACTCGAAGCTCTTCTTTTCTTTCTTCTGGCAGTAAGTTTCGTACGAGTCTTCTTGCCATAGCGCAGATCTATTTTACTGGAACTGTCCATTCTGTTAGCTAAATTCACAACCGAAATAACACATCACTGCGAGAACACTACCTCAGAAGCTGTCTGTTGTCAATCGATAGATAATTCAGCTCGCAGATATCCACTTGCTCGAGTGTCTAGTTTCTTCCCATTTCCCGCCCTTTGGAAATCATCATCCTTACCACAACTCACTACGCACACTGTCTCCCCTGACCTTGAACGGATGACAACCTTGAACAGGTAACTTCATCCCGGTACAGCGACACTACCAACAGCTGGCGTGTACAAATAATTCTAAACAAGCATCACGTACATTTATGAGTCGAGAATTATAGATTTTTTCCTTTAAATTATTTCTTGCCATAATAGTAATATTTTTTTTAATTATCTTATAAAACATAAAAAAAATTCTCTGTTTTGTGACTGCATGAAAATTTATTTCTTCACCAATAATTCTTTCGTTTTGATTGTAAAAATTCAGTACTTTTTATAGAGTTTTCAGACGTCCCTATGTAATCTGTCGAAGACTGGTTGGATAAAGCTATCTTACTGCATTATCATTCTGTGTACTTTGTTTTATAACTCTTGTTAATTAATTTCCCCTTGATAAGAATTTTACTAGGCGAAATTGGTTATGCAAATTACATCATTACCATGACATAATAATAATCGCTTACGATTCGTAAGTTACGAAGTATTATTAAAGTAGGATGGGAGAAGATGGTATTTGAAAATATCTCAGTACATATTGCAGAAACTGGTAAGTAACGCGACAAACTCAGAAACGTGACGGTTTAGACACTATTATAGTAATAAGATATATCAAGATAAAAAATTATTTGAACTGTTGACAACTTATAGCGGTGCATTTGCAAACAAAATACGTTCGCTTATTTGCTGCAAAATCAATCGTTAAATTTTTAATTTGATTTTAAAAATGTAACATTTTAGTGATAATACAAATACTATACTTGGGTGTGCGCCGTCTGTTTCCAGCAAAAAGTGTTTACAGCATATATATATATATATATATATATATATATATATATATATATATATATATATATGTGTGTGTATATATAGATATATGTACTCTGTTTACGGGTATATGTGTGTCACAAATAATAACTCTTGGACAGGACTAATAATTTTCTGAGCCGGCAACGTGTAGCGACAAGAAAACAGAGGTAGGCATGGACTGTGAAATAGAGA